>JAJLRQ010000163.1:0-139643 GCA_030567115.1 Petasospora euphorbiae
CGATCTCACTTTTTCACAGCCAACACCACAGTATTTAACTATGCACACCTATAATACAGGCTATAAAAAAAAAAAAAAAAAAGCGCGATGCTACTTGACAGCATGCTATGAGACTAACACGTCGCTTCTCATTAAAGACAACCTGAATGTAGCTCTGCACGCCTAACATAGGAACTACACGCTGCATAGATTTAGATGTTATTCTCGACTTACTATGTAGAAAGAATTCTTACGGTGACGTTATTTCAATACAGTTCGCAACGCAAAGAATAAATCGAGGCTACCTCTCAGCAGACTGTGAGATACTTGACAATAGCGGCTTAATACGCTCAATTAAAGAATTGAAGAAGTCTAGCGGTCCTTGAATACAGATAACTTGACACAATTCAGCCCAGCACACTTAAAGAACTGAAATAGAAACGCCGCATTTCTCCATAATTTTACATTCATTTTTTTTTTATACCTAATGCTGTTAAAATTAACCGATAATACACAAAAAGCAACCATTATCTCAGAACTCATGACAATTTAAACACGTTTTAGAAAGTTGTGAGGAATTTAGATGGTGGTAACCTCCAAGGTGGATGGCAAAGCCTGGGTGGACCAAGGTGTAAAGGTGTCTGGAACCTCTGACCTTGAACTTGGTCTGCTTGAAGGCCTTACCGGAGGCGTTGACCTTCTTGTTGTACTTGATGGTAGCTTCAGTGACGTCAGCACGCTTGGTCAACTCCAAAAACTGCTTGATGTCCTTGATTTCTCTAGCCATTGTTGTATTCTTTTTTTTTTTTTTGAAGAACTTATGTGCGTATTCAGGTGACTGGTGAAATCTTCTGCAACGCAAAAAAAAGGTCTTACCCGGATTCGAACCGGGGTTATTCGGATCAGAACCGAAGGTGATGACCACTACACTATAAAACCTCGTGATATTTCCTGAAAAGTCACCATTTTAGCAGTCACGAGTTTGAAAAATGTATCAGGTAGAAGAGGGAGAAAATTTAATCGTCTTGAACTCAGCAAGTACATATAGGCTACGTTGTTCAATCCATCGACTAGTGAATGATCCTACTATTGAAAGGTTTAAGCGTCAGCCATTCCATGAGGTGAGGTGGACAACCACAGGTACACAGGCCACTGCGTTCAGCCGCTTCTGATAAAACTCGGGACCAGAGAATCGAAAGGCTCAAATCTCTTATCGCGACCTGTCGGCTGTCACTGGTGTTCTAGGCCCGGGCCCTGGCCGCGGCCACAATCTTCACGGATGGCGCGTCTCGCGTTGGACCTCGAAGGTCGCCAAGTGCAATTCCCAGTTCGAAGGGGGAATTTTACAAGGATTGGCGAGGTCCGATACACGAAGATAACTTGAGTAACAAACTACAACACAAGCACTACATATCAGCAGTACAACTGGTTATTCGAGTGGACTTTCAAGCTAGTGAACGTCGGATGATCGGATTTCTTAGGTCAATTGCGTACCCTTGAGAGCCTGTCCCACATATCTCAGAAGCGCCAGCGACCTTGAGGCGCGACCGGCGATACAAGAAATTGCATGCAGCATCCCATAATAAACTGTCCCAATTAGGTAAATTTATGGCCGAATCTGAGAATCGCGCATCTATTTCTGGCCGGGCGAAAATTTTTCCCGCAGAAAATTCCAGATACGCGCGGTCATAGGGGCGAGCTGAGGCTGTGGCGCTATGCTCGCGGAAAAACATATATAAACTCCCAGTCGCCACTCCTTCCTTCCTTCCCACTGATGCCTGTCTTGCCGTTCTTCTCCCCATCTCATAAATTATCACAATGAACTTCAAGACCGTCATCGCTACCCTCGCCACCGTCGCCGCCGTCCAGGCCCAGAACGCTTCTAACGCTTCTAACGCTACCAACGGTTCCACCTCTGTCTCCACTGGTGCCGCTGCCTCCAACGCCATGGGCGCTGGTGTCTTCGGTGCTGCTGTTGCCGCTGGTGTTGCTTTCCTTTTCTAAGTTGAACATCTCCATTAAAAACACAGACCAATTCACATACGCCAACCGTCTTTGCTCTCATATCTGTTTCCATGAGGGCTTAACGTTGTCTTAATACAAACATTCTGTTGCTTATCTGCTTTTTCTGGTTTCATTTCTTTTTGGTTTTACCCGGTGTTTCATCTTTCCATATAATATAAAGGAAAACATAATTTTATTTATTCAACTGTCTCAACATTCGTAGAGTAATCCCAATCCTAATTCAATTAACGGCTCATGTGACGCGTCTGGTCAGGATAAGCTTCTGCTCAGGGCCACGCCACTAAATTAGTCTCAAATAACCCACATGTGACTACTGACTGTTGCGGGGCTCAGCTGCTCAGCTGATGGTTGTCTCAGTACTGGCATTTGGCTCAGCGGTTCAAACAGAGGGGTTCATTGATGATCATCTACAACTGATTATACAAACGGGCGACCTGATGTTGAAGGAAGGCCTATTATTTACCCCTGGCGATAAGTGTGCCCTGTTCATTAATGCTATTGTGGCGAACGTTTTCTTGTCATCGGTTGAGTTTTCCCAGATCTCAGAAAATCCGGCTTTTCCAAGGCCTAGCCCCCCCCTCTCCTAAAAATAGTGCGACCCGCGAATTAAAGCAGGCAGGCTCCGGTTAGGAAGCCCTGTGCAAAGGTTGAAGGTCGCGCTTGTTACCCTACTGACTTCAAGGTTTAGTCTCTACGGCGGTTTTCACGAAGCCCTAAAGACTTGTCTTTGGTGTTCATGTCACAAACCTAACCTAAGTGAAAACAGTCGTTACAGAGGTTGGCAACGATCTCACACCCAGTACTCTGTGTTTTTGTGAGTCGTACAAGCACACATTTTCGTCTTATTTGAGTGTGATTCGCCACAAGCTAGCGGAAGTCATCGCATCTCAAACGCGTACTTGACAATTTATTCATAGATTTGCGAGAATGAGTGATTCTGAAGACGATATTGTGCTCGCAAAAAGAGTTCCTAGTGAGTATTCAGGTTTGCAACTTCTCTTGGTAGTCAAACGTTTTGTGATTGTGATTTATGAAAGACATGTCATGGATCAACGCGTTTGCCTGTCAAGACTCCTCAAACGTATCACTCCTGTGTCAGGATATTAACAACAATGCCAGAGAATGGGAAAGTTAAGAAGGAAAGCAATGACGATGAAGACGATACGCCTCTTGGAAAACTTTCTCAAGGCTCAAAAATTGTCGAGTCCACTGCAACATCAGAGGTTGACTCAGATGAGAAGATCACTTAGGCCGCTAAGAAGAAGAAGACGTCTTCAAAAAAGCGCAAGACCGACACTGAATCATCACAATCAAAAACCAAGAAAGCCAAGTCTGAAACCACCAAGAAGGTGAAGGATGCCACTGAGAAGAAGTCCAAAAAGGGAGGTGTGAAGGACGAGGTGAAGAAAGAAGAGACGCCTGGCGCAGAAGAGGAAGCTGATGACGAAGGGTACAAGTGGTGGGAGGATCAAAACGATGATGATTCTATCAAGTGGGAGACATTGGAGCATAACGGTGTGATCTTCCCTCCTGAGTATGAACCTTTGCCTGAACATGTCAAGTTGGTGTATAACGGTAAGCCTGTCACACTACCTCCTCAGGCTGAAGAGGTGGCTGGTTTCTTTGGCGCAATGTTGGAAACGGACCATGCAAAGAACCCAACATTCCAGAAGAACTTCTTCACTGATTTCTGCGAGGTGTTACGCGAGTGTGGTGGCTGTGGCGTTGAAATTAAGGAGTTCGATAAGTGCGACTTCACACAGATGTTCAACTACTTTGAACTCAAGAGAATGGAGAAGAAGCAGCTCACAACTTCAGAAAAGAAACAACTCAAGGCTCAGAAAGATGCATTAGAGGAGCCTTATAAGACTTGTTTGCTGAATGGCAAAAAGGAGCCTGTCGGAAACTTCAGAATTGAACCTCCAGGTCTTTTCAGAGGTCGTGGTGCTCATCCAAAGACTGGTAAGTTGAAGAGACGCGTCTACCCTGAAGATGTTGTGATCAACATTGGAAAGGGTGTACCAATCCCACAAGCGCCAGAAGGGCATAACTGGAAGGAGGTGAAGCACGACAATACTGTCTCGTGGCTCGCCATGTGGAGAGAAAACATTGCCGATGCAGTGAAGTATGTCAGATTCGCTGCCAACTCCTCTTTGAAGGGTAAGAGTGATTTCAAGAAGTTTGAGAAAGCCAGAGAGCTCAAAAATCACATTGAGAGAATTAGAAAGGACTACCAAGTGATGCTCAAAAGTACACTGATGCTTGATCGCCAGATTGCTACTGCCACATACTTGATTGACAGATTCGCCCTCAGAGCCGGTGGTGAGAAATCAGAAGAAGAAGCTGATACCGTGGGTTGTTGCTCCTTGAGATTCGAGCATGTTACCTTGAAGCCACCTCAGACCGTTGTGTTTGACTTCTTGGGTAAAGATTCGGTGCGATTCTATCAAGAAGTTGAAGTCGAGCCCCAGGTTTTCAAGAACTTGAAGTTGTTCAAGAAACCACCAAAAGAACCAGGTGATGATTTGTTTGACAGAATTGATCCATCTGTATTGAACAAACACTTCCAGACCTATATGCCAGGTTTGACGGCCAAGGTTTTCCGTACTTATAATGCATCAAAGACCATGCAGGATCAATTGGATTTGATTCCAAACGAGGGTACCGTTGCTGAAAAAGTCATGAAGTTTAACGCTGCTAACAGAACCGTTGCTATTCTCTGTAACCATCAACGTAACGTCTCGAAGAGTCATGAAGCTTCTATGCAAAAGATCAGCGATAAGATTAAGGAGATGGTATGGCAAAAGATTCGTTTGAAAAAGATGATGCTACAACTTGACAAGAAGCTGCTGAAGAAGAACCCTAAGATGTTTGAGGAACTGGAAGATATCACAAAGGAGGATGAAGCTACTATTCACAAATTGATTATTGAGCGTGAACGTGAAAAGTTCCAGAAAAAGTTCCAAAGGGAGAATGAGAAGAGATCCGAGAACGGTGAAGAGCTCCATCCTGAGTCTCGCCTCAAAGAGTGGTTAGAGAAAGTGGATGAATTAGAGGAAGAGTATAAGAAAGAGCTCAAGAGTGGACAGCCAAGCTTACCTGCAAATGTCGCTATTGAAAAGCTTGAACAGCAAATTGAGAAGCTGGAACAGCGTATTGAAAATACTACTCTCTTAATGAAGGACAAGGAGGACAACTCACAAGTTGCCCTCTCAACTTCCAAAATCAACTACATCGATCCAAGATTGTCTGTCATGTTCTGCAAAAAATGGGATGTCCCAATCGAAAAGGTCTTCACCAAGACTCTTAGAGACAAGTTCAAATGGGCTATAGAGTCTGTTGATGAAAACTGGAGATTCTGAAAAGTGGCTCACAGAACGCTCGATCATGTCGCTGTATCTATACGACTACAATAATATGACCTTGTAACATTAACGCTGATGTAATGATTGTTTTATGTGCTATTCAGGGTCAAATGTGATATGTACAGGTATAATATACTTACTTGGACGGAGCTTTGTAGTGGTCACCGAACATTTCGGAAGGGTGCTTGAATATCCCAGTACCTGTGCCAATTTCGCAGTCGAACGGATATTGGTTAGAGTAAATGACATTCTGGTCAAGATGATCCTTCACTAACTCTGCCAGACCGTTGATGAACTCCTGTGATCCGTTAAGAGACTCTGCTCTCTTGATCTTATCAGGGAACTTGGAGTCCTCCTTGATGAGCTCAATATCAATCTCGTGAAGAGTCTCAATGTGGTCACTAGTAAAGGCGATAGGAACGATGATGATACCAGCGGCCTTCTCTTCGATTCTCTCAGTGAACTTGGCGGTCTGTGCACCAAGCCAAGGCTTTGGGCCAACCTGCGACTGGTACACAACTCTGTAAGGGTTAGAGAATTTCAGCTCTTGCATAACGGCATAAGATGTAGCACCGACTTCGGCTGGGTAGGCATCACCGTTGTTGATGATCTCCATTGGTAGGGAATGAGCTGAGAAAAGGATCTTCACATCTGATCTGATCTCCTCTGGGAATTCCAAGAGCTTGTCCTTGATGTTCTGAGCGAACGCCTTGACGAGGCCCTTGTGAGTTGGCCAACGGTCGATAGCTGTCCACTCAATAGTTCTCTCTGGGTCGTGAATCTGAGTCTGTCTCCACAGCTCGTTGAATGTGGAACCTGTGGTTGAATAACTGAATTGTGGATACTGCGAGAAGGCAACCGCTCTTGTCATGCCATCCTTCTTCATCTCTTGTAGGGTCTCCTCCATGTATGGGTGAGCGTAACGGAACGCCACATATGGCTTGTGTGGAGCAGACTCGGGTCTGATCTTATCAAGGATCTTACAGGTGTTCTCCACCTGGTATCTGGACCACTTCAAGATAGGCGAACCGCCACCAATGTCGTTGTAATACTTGGTGATCTTGGGAGTACGTCTCTTAGCGATGAACTTGGCTAACGTGTTCTGGAACCTTCCCACGCCAAGGTTGATGAGATCGTTGTCAGCAAATAGTCTGTATAGGAAATCGTACACTTCACTCAACTTTGACGGGCCTCCCATGTTCATGAACACGACAGCTGTGCCTTTGTGCTGTCGCTGGTGAAGTGATGTGTGTTGAGAGAAGTGTCTCGTGCCATATCTGTGTGTCAGACGCAACATCTGCTGGTATGATGATAGCATCTCGTTCGAGTAGATCGTCGGGCTGTGTTACGTTGAGCGTATCGAGCTTTTGAGGGTGTGCAGAGTGGCAAATCTACCGTTGAAGTCGACCAAATCTCCAGCTGTTGGTATACATCCGGGCTCGTAGCAAGCTGCAACCTGACAAATTTGGCTCGGCCGATTGGCCATGTCCGCGTAGGCAACGGCGAACGCCCACACAGCGCTTACGGCCGCGTACGTCATCTTGTCCGCCTGAGGGGGCCCACCTCATGTCTTTGACATCAGTACACCAAGTGTTGATCTAGCGCGCGTTTGTTGTTGTTTTGATTTCGTCGCCCGGTCCTCAAATGTGTGTTTATTAGTGAAGGCAGCTGATTATTTGACTCTCTTTCCTTTCTTCACACACTACAACACAGCGGTGCCATGGACTTCAATCTTTCAGAGCTGTTGACAGCCTTTCAGTAGGCGGAGAAGGATACGTTCGAATGCCGAGACGCTGAGGCGCTGATCGAGAGAGTAACAGGACCACTCTCTGTTAGCCCCGAATCAATTGCTGATGTGCATGTCTTTGAGGCCTTGGAGGAGCTCGCCTTGGCTTATCCAAAACTCACAAAGAGAGAGCAGAAGCTGGTGGTGAATCTTGTCACATCATCCTTGTACAATCAGTCTGACAATGCAGCCAGTGTCATTGAGAGCGGACAGACTGATATATTCACTTCTCAAAAACACTATTTGGAAGCATACATTTACTTCGTACATGTTCTTCTGACACACCTTGGTCTTGAAGCTATTCCACATGCCTCTGCTGGGAACAAGAAGCCGACCGCACAGGCACTGGAGACTTTCAAAAACAACTCAACACAACTCGAGAGCATATTGGAGAGTGTCTGTGCTATGTTCAGATTACACTTGAGCAAGTTGTTCGTCACTACCCCCGAGAGGGATCTTATTATCGGCGCCGTCACCAGACCTGTCTACATTTTGATGGAGAGCGAATCGAGAATGAAAGTGATTGGAGTCAAGATGTACATGTTCAAAGTGATTGCCATGGCTGTGAAGTTCCATGGTCATGCATCTGCTGCCCAAAGTGCCATTCTTCAGAACTTGACATACTTTGGCCACTTGAATGCAGTCATGGCCGAGCTTCTCCAGATCTTGAATGATCAATATAACTATCCACAGCTTACAGAAGATGTGCTGAGAGAAGTGAGTAATAAGGAGTTCAACCCAAACGACAACAACGGTCCAAAGCAAATATCGCTGTTCATCATCAAGGTCTCGGAGCTTGTCCCAAGAATCTTGCTGAAACAAATGACCTTGGTGTCCCAATTATTGAACAATAACTCGTACACTCTTCGTTGTGCAGTGGTGGAGGCATGTGGTAATATTGTGCTTGAGGTCTCGAGGGATGAAGATGAACTGGAGAGACACAAGAGTCAGCTAGCAGTGTTATTGGACTTACTCACAGAGCGCTTTTTGGACCAAAACCCTTATGTGAGAACGAAAGCCATTCAGTCACTCCTGAAGTTGTGTGAAGCTGACGCCAAGTTCACCAAGTACCGTCAAAGTTTCATGGATCTGGCTGTTAGAAGTTTGGAGGATAAGAGCTCTTTGGTTAGACGTAACGCCGTCAAACTCATGTCCAGACTCGTCTTGACGCATCCGTTCGGTGCGCTTCACGGAACCCAGTTGACTTTGTCAGTGTGGGAGAAAAGACTTTCAGATGCTACAGCTGAATTGGAAAAACTCGAACCCACTGATAACACTCAAGCAGTCATTCAACGTAATTTGGAACAAGACTCAGATGATGCTGATGATGATGCAGAAGTCTCCCGTATTGAAAAGGAAAGCGACTCCAATGCGATTTTTAAGGTTAAGCTCACCATACAGTATTACAACGATGCGATCGAATTCATCAAGCAGGTTCACAGGGGTATCGACATTGCATCGCAGCTTTTGTACTCCAAAAACAAAAATGAAGTCATCGAGACTATGGATTTCTTTGTTCTTGCCGACGCATATGATGTTGAAAACGTACGCGCGGGTATTCGTCGTATGGTTCATTTGGTATGGATGAAGAGTAATAACGAGGAAGGTGCAAATGTTGCCACGCACCTAGTTGAATGTTACAAGAACCTGTTCTTGCTGGCTCCAGATGATGCTTCAGAGCTAGAAGCAGCTGCCTTGGTCGCCAAAAACTTGATCTCGCTCACCTACAACGCTACCATCCCTGAGTTGGCATCATTGGAGAAATTATTGGGACTCATGTACGAGGCCAGTTTGATCAATGACGTTGTCATCAAGGTGTTGTGGCAGATATACAGTTTCCAAAGTGACAAGGTAAAATAGCGCCGTGGGTCCATCATCGTTCTAGGAATGCTTGCACTGTCTGATCACGAAGTGGCACTTAAAGGGATTGACTCCTTGCTAAACATTGGATTGGGTCAACATGGAAAGGACGATCTAACTTTGGCCAAGTACTCATGTATTGCACTCAATCGCGTGGTTCCACAAGACAAACACATGGCCAACTTCCGTATCCCAAGAGAGGAAGATGCTATCAAGAGACTAAGTAATATGTTGGTTGACTACAATGATGACAGTGAGTATTACAGTGTTGCTGAGCCGGCTATAAACACAATCTTCAATATTGCCTAGAACCCTGAGGAGATTACCACACTTATCATCAAGGAAAAGACGCGTTTGACGTTTGGTGCTCTCGAAGAAGGTCAGTCGCAGGTTGTTTCCCTCTCTCAACTTTTGTTCATTGTTGGACATGCGGCAATTAAGATCATTGTTCATTTGGAGGCACTCGAAGCACAGTTCAAGAAAAAGAAGATTGAAGCTGAGATCACCAAGGCTAAGGAAAAGGATGAGAATGCCAATGAGCTCGAGATGATCGGTGGTACCTCCGAGGACGATTTCGCAGACGCTATCACGTTCATTAAGGAAAAGGAACTTCTTTATGGTGAGAACTCGCTTTTGGCCAAGTTTGGACCTCTTGTTAGGGAAATTTGTCTGAATAACCTCAAATTTGACAACAAGATTCTACAGAGGTCAGCTGTTCTCTGTATGGAAAAGTTGATGTGTGTGTCTTCGAAGTACTGTGAAGATAATCTAGCTCTGTTGATCACCATCATGGAAAAGTCAGATGACCCTGTGATGCGTTCCAATGCTGTGTTGGGTCTTGGTGATATGGCAGTCTGTTTCAACAACTTGGTCGATGAGAACACGGACTTCTTGTATCGCCGTTTACATGATGAGGATTTGATGGTCAAGCGTACGTGTTTGATGACAATTACATTCTTGATCTTAGCGGGTCAGGTGAAAGTCAAGGGCCAGTTGTCCCAGATGGCCAAGTGTCTTGAAGATCCCGATCAAGGAATCAGCGACATGTGTCGGTTGTTTTTCACTGAACTTGCCACTAAAGATAACGCTGTCTACAACGGTTTTATTGACATCTTCTCTGGTTTGTCAAATGATGAAACCTTGGAGAAGGATGCTATGAAACGCATAGTGAAGTTCTTGTTATCCTTCATCGAGAAAGAGAGGCATCAAAAGCAACTTGGTGATAAGTTGCTGCAGAGATTGGCAAAGGTTGAGACAGAGCAGCAGTGGAACGATGTCGCGTTTGTATTGAGCTCCATGCCTACCAAGAACGACCAGATTACACAGGCTTTGGAGGCCGGATACACAATGGTTTCGGCAAGAAACTAAACACGCAAGAATGAGCTGTGTTAACTGATTACGAATTTCACGAAAGACCCATAAAAAACCAGTAAATTGTACTCTTTTACATTAGTTTGTACGTTACGCGTGTTGGCCTGTTTCGCGTATCGCGTCGCGTCAAGGCGCGTCAAACAGTAAACACTCCTTCCACAAAGTACCAAACAGTGGGCACACCACTGAAACTGAGCACCCTGAACTTGGTGCTGTACAGAATAGTTAGCTCGTACAGGTGCAAGTGCGTCTTTCCATATGCATGCTCACAGGCTCCGGTTCCCCAAAGGAGTTGGTCATTTAAAGTGATGAGTTTCCCTCAAATGGGCCATCTGAACACATCTCCCACCATGAAATATCTCAAAGACTTCCCTTGTATTGGCTAACCTCGACCACCAAACCGACCAGTTTCACTCATTTCACTAGGTCAAGTCCAGTCAATCGTACATTCAAAGGGCCCATTGAACCACACCATCGCTCTTTGTAAGCTCAGCATTATATGTCATCACCAATCCGGCACCTCAAACCCTCATAACCTTGCTATATGAAAATGAAATGCGCACAGCTTGCACTCATAAGTGGTATGGCGCTACAAGCTTTGGCTGTAGTTTCGCCGAACTCAACAGATGCAAGTGTAAGCTCAACGATGACCTCCGAGACTGATATCTCAAGCATAACCTCTTCGGTGGCCAGCTCAGCTTCAATCACTGCATCTTCCAGCTCATACGACTCCTCAGTCATGCCAACAATCTCGGCTACTGAAGATGCTTCCACCTCTACATCAGTTTCCGTGGCATATACTGCTTCTGTCCCACCAAGCAGCAATCCCTTCATTAAGTCGAGCCAGTATCCAACTGGGTTTGTCTTCATTGTTGTTGGTGCCATTCTAGGGCTCTTGCTCGTGTCATTGTTACTCACAAGGTGGATCATGTGGTGTGCATCCTCAAGGGCTGCTAAGAAAACTCGCTTGGAGACCACACAAGCAAGTGATTACAACTATGACCCATCTATCTTCAACGATACGACACCGAAGATGAACTACTCTCACTCGGTGTACTCGATGACTTCACACAGCACATTAGATCTGCTTGGATCTGCTGCATCGATGGACAACCTGATTCCTAATGCTCAGGGTAAAAAGTACAGATCTGCTTTAACCAGGGCATCTAGGGGCTCTTTGTTCATATCTCCAACTGAGATGATTCAGATCGGCATGTATGAGGACCCATCATCTGGTGGCTATCTATCACAAAACGACTCTCCAATCGAATCTCCTACGAGTGCAACTCACCACTTGCCAACTGAGTATAAGCGTAAGCCAAGCAGACCTCCAAGCGTTTACATGGATAAGATGCTTGATGACGATCAGATGAGTTTCTCCTCCACAGACTCTGGATATGATCAGTACGCAGACGAGAAAGTATGACGGGCTATACAGTAATATAATAGAACTTTGGCATCACGTACTTTGACTTTAATGTTGTCACAATAGAAAGTGTAATGGAGGCCATAAGGTCGGGTCGGAATTGGCTATCTGGCTGCTGACTTCCGACCACCACATAGCGCCAAAAGCGTTATAGATCTCCTATCACAGCCCGATCACTCAGTCAATGCTTTCACACCTTCTGATTAAAACCTTCTCTCCCTCCATTGATTACTAGAAGATGTCTACGAGTCCCATGCAGTCACAGATACGAAACAGCGCGTTGATGAAAACAGCGTCGTCAGTTAACATCCCATCGAGGCTGGGGACACCCGAGGTGAGTGGTGTACCGAACTCCACCAATGCCTCGACAATTGCCAACAACAACCGAGTATCCCAGCTGCCTATCTCCAAAAACCTTGACCTGTTCGAAGAGACACTGGGTTCACTACTTGTGTCCATCGCTAAGTTCACTCCGAGCGTTTCTGATGCTGAGAAGCTTGTCAACATCAATCAGGATTTAACGTCATCTCTCGAAGAGATCATCACACACCAACGTTCAGGCTTGGACATCGAGTCTTTGCAGGACCGCTCAAACCAGATTGATACGAACTGTAAGGAGATTATTAAAGGGCTGTCCGACTGCCGTAAGAAACTGCTAAGCTTGCCGTCAATGGAGACAACGCTGGCAGAGGCGAAGCGCATGGAGGAGACGAGGATCAACGCAGACCAGTTGCTAAGTTATGCGATGAAGCTGGCAAAATTCACGACAGCTCCGCCATCATTTGACTCAGCTGCGATTGGACCTAACAATTTTATTTGGCCAGCTGAAGATATGTTGAGAAGAGGCATGTTGGCTCTATCATCTCTTGATGCCGCTAAGTTACTGGGTGAGGCCACAGGGGACCTGAAGTCTGAACACACCATTAAGGAGGAAGACATTCAGCAGGCGCAACAAGAAAAGGCAGATCTCTCTAGAAGAGGATCGTTTGGAGGGAGATATGGTGAGCAGGCCGACGTCACCGGAGAAGAGGAAGAACTCGATCTTGACCTTTTCGATATTGACGCAGAATAATCGCATTATCTTCGTTCTGCTGTCTACTTCATTGATCTAAATATTTACATTGAACTGAATTACATGCTTTGAAACAAAAGAGTCAGTTCTCCTTGCCTGCAACTTTGGTAGTGGAATGCAAAGTTTGGGCTTTGAGCTCTTCGAAATCTTCAGCAAGTCTATCATATGCTTCCTTCAATCTCTTACCCTCAATCTCAGGTCCGTGGTTGTCTTGCCATTTCTGAAGCTCAACCTTCATCTCAGTAACCTCCTTGTACAACTTGTTCAAAGGTTCGTGCTCGAAATCAGGCTCTGGAATACCCAAGTGCATCTGCTCTGACTCCTCATACTCAATCTTCTCTTTAATAATCTCAGTCAACTTTTCCGTTTTGGCAGCTGGCTTTGGAGGATGGAAGCTCTTAATGTAATTGGTGACTTGTTTCGAGAATGGACCTTGGAATGCAAACAATGTGATGAACATACCGATATGGATGTAGTAGTTTACAGTACCCCAAGCTTGAAGTGACTTCTTGAAATCGAGGATAACGAATGGTTGGACAAGGTAGGCAAGTGCACACTGGGTGACAACAAAACAAATTACATCGTAGATGATCTTGTTTGGCTTAGGTGTTATTCCATCGGCCTGCATGAAAATTGGTCTGAAGTTGCGTCTGTAAAGTCTGCCACAGGTCTGTGTGAGAGCTCCAGTGGCGAAGGCCAGGTAGTAACCTGGTCTTGTACCATGCCAGAAAGCAGAGGTCAAAAACGTTGCCATGGTACTTCTGAAACCTGGCTTTTTACCCTTCTTAACAGATCTCAAATAGACGTAATTCTTTAGCCACTTGTTGGTGTTCTGGTTCCATGATGCAAACACGAGGTGGATGTTCTGTGCACTTTCAACTCCGAAGATATCAATGTTCTGAACTCTGTTCCACTTGATGGTCTTGTTCTCCTGATCATAACCGTTGTATCCCAATCCACACAGAATGCAGGAAGCCTCGGATATAGTCCAGGCTCCGTAGTACTTGAGCTTATATGTGAAGCACAAAACGTAGAAGTACCACAATTTGTAGATGAAACTCTGGGCTTTGAAATCGTCAGTGAAGATGTTCGACATACTCACATATTCTCCTGACTTCAGCCATATCAAAAGCCAACCAACAGCTTGCAACACACGGTAGAATGCGACTCTTCCAGACTTTGGGATGCTTCTCTTTCTGCGTCTACCCGGCTTCTTGCTCTCCGGCAAGTCAGAGAACATCTCAGAGTTCAGCCAAGACTCGTAGTCTCTGTACTCAAACGATGGACCAGTGAGTAATGATGGGTAAAAGAATGTATAACTCAAGAAATTCAGGAGCGACGGGGTCTTGTAGATGGCCTTGTCCTTCTGATCCTGGGATAGTTCCTCCTGTGGTCTTCTTCCGTCAGCAACGTTCCAGGCATAACCAGTGAGTTTCATGCAGAGAACCATTTGCGCACCAGTTATATCAATCTTTGATGCGTCATAATCGTTGAAGAACTGAGCATTGATATGGTTAAGGGCCAAATGACCCATGACGAAGACGAAGTTGACATACGGCATTAGCTCTGACTGGAAATACTTAGAGCACAAGTACGTGAAGAAAGACGAGATAGCGAGAGTTCTGAATCCAGAAAACAAGTCACAGATCAAGAACAGGTAGATTGCGGATACAGAAATGATGTAGACGTTCTTCAAAGTAATGTTGTTGTCAGGAAGTCTTTTGAGGACGGCATTGAGTGGGAAAGAGCCGAAGAGGCAGATCATGAGCTTCAACGAAGCCTCATCAAGCCCTGAAACATCCGACCACTCTGCAATTTTGCTGGAAATGAATTGCACCATTCTGTAGTGTAGATCAGAGCGATTGCAGAGGCTCACAGTAGTAGTAGCGGTAGGTAGCAATGTTGAGGGGTGTCGTTGGTGTCCATAAAGGATGACGATGAGGGCGAACGCCAAGTTATGGTTGGTGTCCGGATGTCCTTCAGTGGCTACTATACTTAGCTTAGTGTTAAAGCATCCAGTGCTTGGTCAAATCAACATATAAGACAGCATTTAGCCTGTTGTGGTTGATCATCAAATATTCTACACACTTTTGGCTCTTCATGTTGCCAAAAGAAGAGTATAGAGAACACGCCCCAAATCAGCGCTATCCAATTAGTCAAACAGGGAAATTTCACTGACAACAAACCGAGCTCGTGTGGCGTAATGGCAACGCGTCTGACTTCTAATCAGAAGATTCTGGGTTCGACCCCCAGCATGAGTGCTCCGTTTCGTTTCTTTTTACTATTTTTTATGCTGCTTCTACAATCAGTGTTAGAACATTATCTCTTGATTGTTTTTTATGTTAGATGCTATTGCCTCTATTTTGATGAATATGATGTCTATGCGATTAAATGGGTTGTATTTGACGTTCTTAGTGAGTCGCAATGCACGTGGATGCTGAAGTCGGCGCATCAGCTCCTCCTCTCCTTCCATAATGTTAGATCTGGGCAATTTCGGGTGCGTAGTGAATAGTCTAAGCTTACCAGACTACTGAGGATAAAATTTGAAGTCTGAAGTGTGTCACCTTTGTCTTCATTGCAGGGAAGAGCATTAATCTTTTAGTTTAGCATACCCCTTTGTCAGCGTCTTTTCAACTCCATATCTCTTTTTTTCAAGACTGTTCAACAAGTCTCTAACCACAAGGCCTGGTTCTTCTCTTGCCTCTCTCAGCCTTGTTGATACGTCACCCATCGAGTTCTTAGCACCACTGGACCCAGCGCTCATCCAATCGTATTTCTTCTTCTTCGTACCGGTCATCATAGCGACAGTTGCATTCGTAGCCTTATGCTGAATCTCCTCTGCGCCTTCCTCTTGGTCTTTCTTATCCAGGCCAGCATTCTTCTTTCGATGGGCACGAGCCTCTTCTGCAGTCTTATTACGCACTGCAAGGTCTCTCAGTGCCACTGTCAGCTCTGAACGGCGCTTGTTCTTGATCGAACGTCTTCTGTGGCGTGAAAGCACAATAGCGTTCGTCAGGATGTTCTTCATCCAATCCTCAGTGGCGTAAGTCATCAGTTGCACCAATGCAGGATCCATATCATGCGTGGTTTTGAGTGCATGTGATGAGATGATCTTGTTCATGAATGTAACAACCTGACGGGGATCAAGGAAAGGAGTGTTGATGATGATAGGCTTTTGTTCTTCAGTAGCTCCCTCTCTCTGTTGCCCCGGTTTCGTTGGCAGTTGGCCACTGGTGAGAAGAGCTTCTTCATCTTTCAAATTGACACCAGCAGATATAAGTGCATCGGAAAGAGTCTCCGTGTCGTTCTTCTTGGCCTCAGGCTTGCCTTCAGTTTTACCATCTGTGGTCTCCTTGTTGGCATCTGCGGTATCCTCAGTAGGTAGTGGGTCTTTACCCACAGGTTGTGGAGTCGGCTATTGTGTTGGTGTCTGCGATGATGTTGAAGCAGGCAGCTGCTTCTGCGTTACAACAGGGGTGGCAGTGGCGGAAGTGCCAGTATTACTGGCACCAGGAGTGGCTGTGGCAGAACCTTCCGATGGTTGTACAGGCACTGTTACTGCTGCTGCTGTTGATGGTGCTGCTGAAGTTGTTGCTGAAGGTGCTGCTGCTGGCAGTGACAGATTGTTCTCTTTGGTTTCGGTGATAGACGATGATAGTGCCACGCTTGAATCCGGGCCTTGTGTTGCTACGGCGTCCTGGCTTTCGGTGGTGAGCGGATCCGTTGGGATGTCAGACAATTCAATGTTGAATGGTTGTGGTGTTCCCTAGCTCGTTGATGGCTGTGGTGTCTGTGAGAGGTTCGGTATCTCCAACAGCGGGTCTGGCGCGCCAGCTAGCTCTGGTGGCATTTCGAACTCGCCCAGGTCGAAGTCGTCTTTGAAGATGTCATCCATCGTAGGCGCAATGTTGCTTTCTGGCTCTTCTGTCTTTGCACGCTTAGCTTGTTGTGTTGGTTCCATGGAGCTGGACCGCTTTTGCGGTGACGTCGTAGCGGACGCTGGTCCCTGTTTATTACTCATCTCTGCGGTATGTGAGGATCTTTCGTGTATATTCAACGGGAAGTGTACTTCGTACCAGTTTTAGCAGGTCTCAAGCCAGTGATTATCGTTGCTCAAACAGCTCATTTCCTTCAAATTGAACTCGCTGCGATACAACAGCCCGCCCTTTCGCTCCCAACATCACCAAAGGGCAAAGCCGGGAAGACTGAGCGCCCGCTCGGACTGTCAAACGAGTTCGCGAAACCTGGGTCTAGGCCAATCGGTTTGGGCCACATCGCCTTAGGGAAAATTTATCAGACTGCGCTGGGAGCTCATCTCTGATTTGTGAGGGTTTGATGATGGATCTCGAGACGTACACTCTACAACTAATCATCACACTATACAATGTCCACGAAGGCTAAGCCTATCACATTCCAGGGAACACGTAACTTCCGTCTGCGTCTTGTGCTCGCCACGCTGTCCGGAAAGCCAATCCGCATTGAGAAGATCCGCTCAGATGACTTAAACCCTGGTCTTCGAGACCAAGAGGTTTCCTTCCTCCGTCTCTTGGAAACTGTTACCAACGGCTCACGTATCGAGATCTCATACACAGGTACCACAGTGGTGTTCTATCCAGGTCTCATCACAGGAGGAGCACATACACATAACTGTCCGGACAATGTCAGTGTCGGCTACTTCATCGAGCCAATGCTTTACCTGGCCCCATTCTCTAAGAAGAAGTTTCAAATCGTATTCAGAGGAATCACAGGCATGAAAGGATACGCCGGTGTCGAGGGTATCAGATGGGGATTGCTACCGGTGATGGAGAAGTTCGGTGTGCGTGAAGCTGCCCTACACACAATCAAGAGAGGTTGTCCACCTAACGGTGGTGGTGAAGTTCACCTCGTGGTTGACTCGTTGATTGCACAGCCATTGACAATGCATGCTACAGAAACACCGAAGGTCAGCGCTATTAAGGGTGTTGCCTTCTGTGCGAGAGTGTCTCCATCGATGGCCAACAGAATGATTGACTCAGCCAGAGCTGTGTTGAAGAGCACAGGTTGTGAGGTAAACATCACTGCCGATGTGTGGAGAGGTGAGAACTCTGGTAAAAGTCCCGGCTTTGGTATCACGCTTGTCGCTGAGACTAAGAAGGGCTGGAGATGTTTCGCCGAGGATGTCGGTGGTGCTGGTGAAGTTCCAGAGGACCTGGGAGAACGTGTTGCATACCAGCTGTTGGAGGAGTTGGAGAGAGCTAGAGTAGTATCAAGAAACCAGTTGACATTGGCAATCGTATATATGGTCATCGGTAAGGAGGATATTGGAAGAATGAGAATCGCCAAGGAACAGATCACAGAAGACCTCATATGGACATTGAGAGATATCAAGCAAGTGTTTGGGACTGAGGCGCATTTGTCTGAGATTGATGACGACGAGTCTGGAGATATGATTGTCACTATCAAGGGTGTGGGTTTCACCAACACAAGTAAAAAGATTGCCTAAAGAGTATATGATTAAGGTATTATTACTGCTTGTCCCAAGACATCTATGTAGCTTCTGAATAGCCGTTACTTATTCCCTTCTGCTCATTGGCATATCCAACAGACTGGAGCTGAGACCAGTCCAATTATCCATCAATTTCTCCGAGAAGCCAAGACGATCACTCGACCAGTGCTTCAACGCCCTTGTAATCTGGAACTGCGTTTCTTGGAACAACAGGTACTCAGTCAACAAATTCTCCTTTATCAGCCAATCCTTGTTTGTTTGACGTGCAATCTCAATTCGATCGAACTCAATAGCATCCGTTAATCTGTCAACCACGGCACCTTTGACATCTGGCTTGCCTTGCAGCTCAGCCAGCTTCTGTTCATTGTCAGCCAACCGTCTGGAAAGTGTCTCAATGCTATTACCACCAAGGCGATGGTAGCGCTCGAATAGCGCTCTCAAAGAAAGTAGGTACTCCAAATATCTTTTGAACTCTTCCAATGCTTTTTCATCCCCATCTTTGGCCGATTCCTCAGTGATCTCAACTGATCTGTTGATAAACTTAGTGGCTTCCTTCAAGCCATTGTTGATTTGAGGTGTGCGGGATTCCTCAACAGGGTATAGCAGTTCTGTTGATGACTTGAAACTAGAGAACATCGATGCCAGCTTCTGCTGGTCTTGCGCAACTTGTTTCTGACGAACACACAACCGTTCCACGATGATACAAATTCGGCTCCACTGCTCCAAAGTTTCCTTAAGGCTCTCTTCAGTTGTTCTGGTCATACTTTCAAACTCCTCATGTGCACTTTGCCACATACTAATAAACTGTGGTGAGCTCTTACGATCCACAAACTCCTCTGATGAATCGTACTGTGCCTGACGTCTCCATCCAGACAAGTCAGTAGGCACAGTCAAGAACATTACCACGAGTTGTTCTCTTCTCAAAACAGGGTGACGTACCAATGCATTAAGGAACCTGGAGAGTCCACGACGTCTTCTCTCCATGAAAAGCGAGTCGTTGCTCGATGACAACTTCTTAGGTGGTAGTTCAGGTACGAGTCTGAATGTGTATCTCTTCAATAACACCTCCATCAGCCATACAAAATCCGAGTAACGTCTGATCACTCTTCTCTCTCCATTTGCAGGCAAGTCTGCCTCACCTTCCAGTGCGATGGTGTGCTCGATGAGATAGTTGGTATGCTTGAACAGCAACCCTTCACGCTCTGGCAGCTCAGACACTGTAATGACATCGGCAGAGGTAGCGGAGAAGGTAGTGCGAACTGAGTCGGCCCAAGTAGTGAAGTCGGCCATTACTGCAGGATCACTGGCGTTACTTGTTCCGTTGGTGCCATTGTGCGAGTCACTGATGTTGATGGCTGCAACGCCTGGAATGACATTACTGGTAGTAGTGGAGCCTGCACCCAAGATCTCATTCTCCTCGCCCCATACACTGCCCTCCAAGTTACCCGTGCCAATAGCAGGTGTTGAGTGTGCTGAGGTTTTCAAAGGATGATCATTGGAATCGATGTCCGCATCGCTTTCGCTAGCTTGCAGTGGATCCGTAGATGTGGCTGTTGTATCGTTGGCAGTGATGGTAGTGGCTGGCTCCGTATTGGAATCCCACTGCTTAGGCGTCGGAAGCGCCCATGGATCCTCAGGGGTATCAAAAAGCTGGCTCATAGCTCAAAATCACTTGAGAAGAAGTTATTCCTAATGTCTGGGCCTTTGAACCGATCAAGAACAAAGAGATTTCGAATTTAGTTGACGGTGATTTTAGTAATTTGGGCGCACGGCCCTAGGACTTATCGGCACTTTCGAGAATGGCAGAATTAACGGGTGATGATTATATAAGCAAAAGGTATCACATTCGAATCAATTTAATGGAGTTCCAGAGGATCAACGTCACTTTGTTGGTCATCAATCGAGACGTTGTCTTCCTGTTCTTCGTTCTCATCTTCGTCGTCTTCATTGAAATCAAAACTGATCCATCCAGGCCATGCCAGCTCATCTCTAAGCATCTGTCGTAGCATATCTGTTAGGAACTTCTCCACCTTACCGACATTACGGAGAACAGATCCATCTCCTTCAGTATCGCCAATCTCACTCTCAATTCTCATTTTCCGTATAATGTCGATGCGTGATCTGAAACTTCCTCTGTCTCGCGATGTCAGATGCGAAGGGTTATTCAAGATGGAGTCGAATTGCTCATCTGTGACATCACACAAAAATGACAGATACACAACTTTCTTGACATGTGACAAAACAGCTAGTGAATGGATACCAAGATCAACAATACGGAGTTTCACTGGGAGCTTGATGAACCCTGGAGACGGATAGTTCAACAGTAGGTCAACTTGAACCTCGATGGAGATGTCACCCTTGTATTCCACCTCAATCAAGAACTGTATATCTTTCGAGCGATCTTCCTCTGGTTCCTATACGGGACTCCCGGTAACATCTTCAGTACCTTGCCCATTAGTTTGGTGGTCGCCAACCTCCGATGACGTGCCCAGGTTTGAACTTTGATCCAGTAGAAACCCTCTGTTGATTTCCACTGATTTATTTCGGGTCGGTTTTACTCTGGAAGCATCGTCAACATCTCTCTCTGACGCAGTTTCATCCTCTTTTTCTTCCCTTTGATGTGCATAGAACTCTGGAAACGGGTCACCAATGTGTCTGATGGTGATCTGTGGTGCAACCGTGCCTATAGTGAAGTTTGAGACTCTCAGGTTCCGCAGATAGTCCGGTAGCTCCAACGCCTGAAACTGCGAATCGAGAAACTCTCGAAAGCCTTCATTTAATCCTTCATCTGCCTCAAATCCCTGCCAGTTGATATCGAAGGACATTTGGCTGGATACTTGTGGCTAAACTAGTGATCAACTGAGCTTCTTTGTATGGCTCATGATTGGGAAGTGTACACGGGTTGTTCGCGTTGAGAAAACACAACGTCGATGAGCTCACTCTCGGCTCTCGACCATGACATTGTCAACGATTCCCAGCCAATGGACTGAGAAACAGCCCAGCTCACTTGAAAAGAAGAAATTGCATTCATCATCGGCATAATTGTATCAAGATGCTACTACGAAGAATCAGCACTCCCAAGTCACTGTTCAATCTAAGGCCGAGATCCAACTTCCACACTTCATCCCCCGATAGATTCACCAACATACTTAAATCCAAGCTCCAAAACAGCAATGGTGATCAGGAACACGTTGTAAAGAGAACAATTCCACACCCGCCATCTTTGTTCTACGACATCGTATCAGACGTTTCGTTGTACTCCGAATTCGTTCCATACTGTACCCGCTCCTTTATCAATCAAAGGGATCCGGTATCGAATGAACCAACAGAAGCTGGCCTGAGAGTTGGCTGGAGAACTTTCGACGAGGAATTCGTCTGTCAACTACACTGTGAGCCACATGAAGTTGTAGTTGCAGAGAGCATGACCCATTCTTTGTTCGAGCACCTTTACACCAAGTGGACGATAACGCCAATCCCGCACAAGGAGCATTCGTGTCATATGGAGTTGGTGCTCAGATACAAATTCAAATCACAACTATACAACACTGTAAGCTCAATGTTTGCAGAGAGCGTTAGCGAGCTTGTCATCAAGGCATTCGAGAAGAGAGCTAGAGAATTGAGACGCAAGGAGAGAGCTAAATCTTCTGGCTCAAAGCCTTGATTGAGCTAAAGCACACCATGATGGAATTATTGCAAGTATGAGCATGTTGCTTAATGCCAGTTTTCTGTTTAGGTTTTTGCAATGGGAGCTGTAGATCACCTATATCTAGTTGCGGTGTTGTGCTCGGGTGCTGGTTGACCATTCCAAGCTGACGATAATGCTGAATTCAATTCAACAGACTATAGTAAAGAGCACTTTAGCATTACTCGTACTTCTTTGCGTTCAAATGTTTGAGGTATGGCAGTACATCTTCAACTGCGAGAGGCGCTTCATTTTCTAATGTCACGATTGGCGTCGTGTGTACAATCATAATGTAGTTCTTCATGTGCTCGATTTGAGAGCAATTTTAATTTATTCAATATGGTATCCATAAAAATAGACATAGAACACCTGGTTCTCAAATTTATCTCTTGTAAACGTCAACGAAGGCGTATTTCAGAGAGGATCATTTCCATAACTGCAAGGAGCCATCTCAAGTACTACAAGAAAACCCCACACAAGCAAATAACGTTCATGTACTTTTGTACAATTCAGGATCAATAAATACAACTGAGCCACAAATCCTAAGAGCAACAGGTGGCGTGGTTTGAATGCACTACATGATGATATTTGCTTCCAGCTCGTAATAGAATTACCATTTATAGTGTGAAGCGCAGGCTTTCCAGCCTCGCTGAAGCACATCAGGACAACACCCGATCAACTCAGCGGCACATCTGAACACCACTTGGGAGTGCGGCGCTCTAATCATGAGATATGAGATATACACGTGAGTTAAAATTAATTCTGCGTGCAAAAAATTCCATAAAGTAGGTTACAGACTCTATATACCTTACATCGACATCTTTTTAGAAGGTCATTTTGATATCGACTTACTAAGGTCACACAACTTGTAATGAATACGGTCACTATCGTATACATCTAACTCGACTAGTGTCGTACACAAGTCCAATGTAAGACACAGAAGTTAGTTACTCAGTCTCGGTGCTGCAACTCATGGGATAGTGGATCAGCTACAAAAGCTTACAAGTGTTAAGTATTGTATGAATCATACCCATTCAACCAGTTAAATACACCTGTAGTTACCTTTCCTATAAGTCCTTCGTTCCCATTTTTGGATCATTGCTCGTTCTCCTTCTTAGTCTTGATCTTGGGAATGGCCCACCACAGACCCACCGAGGCCAAAAACCCATACAGGAATGTCTTATCGGAACTAGGGAGTTCGCCTTGTTCGTACTCATATGGCTCTTCCTTGAACTCATCAACAACTTCATCTCCCAGGATTTCGGTAACATCAGCATTCAATGCGTTGACACTTTGAGCGTCAACACTGTCAACGGAGTGACCGAATACCTTAGAATCAGAGAGGGGGGCCTTGGAGACTATGGTTTCATTTGGGTTCACGTCAACACCGTGGGCCAACTGTTTCTCCGTCTTTGTCACTGGTGTCTGGGATGCCTCTGTGGACAAGGAGGGGATCTGGATTGCGTAATCATCGTCAACGAGCTCCTTGGCAGGCATGTCAACCGGCTTGATCTGATCCATGTGCGAAACATCGCCCTTGGCACCTACCGTGGTGGAGTTGGAAAATCTTTTCATGGTGACAGCAGAGGCTGTGAGAGAAGCTGACTTGAGAATAGGAGACGGCTTTGGTCTTGCCTGTGTAGACATAGCATGCGAGGCTTGTGTTACGAATGACGACTCATAAGTGGCAATTCTAGAGACGAGCTCTGCTTTGCGTCCACTCACTTTCAACCCACGCTTGCGGCACTCGGACTTGAGGGTGTTCAGGGACATCAATGTAAACTCCGACTTCTTGTTCAAAAGTGGACTTTGGGACTTAGTGCTGGTCTGGTGCACAGCCCTGTGAAATGTCTGGTACTTCATTGCGTCATGCTTGTAGTCCGTGATGTTAGGAGAGACGAGATGGTACTTTGTAGCGGCTGTACTGAAGGCCTTGCTGTGCTGCTGGATATCAGCTTTGACCACCTCTCCCAGGACTCTGA
This sequence comes from Petasospora euphorbiae, assembly GCA_030567115.1. Taxonomy (NCBI): domain Eukaryota; kingdom Fungi; phylum Ascomycota; class Saccharomycetes; order Phaffomycetales; family Wickerhamomycetaceae; genus Petasospora; species Petasospora euphorbiae. The sequence goes on from JAJLRQ010000163.1 coordinate 24,034, forward strand.
GAGATGGCATATATCTTGCGGTTCTCAACATCTTCAGTAGATAGAGGTAATTGCGTATAGATATGGATAGTTGGTTGCTTCGCTAGTGCTCTGGAAAGGGCGGAGACAAAACGAGAAATTCGATGAAGCCAGCTAGAACGTAGAAGGTCTAAAAACTCCTCTCCGTTTTACGAGGTAGAGTTAGAAAGGGAAGAAGAAGCTGACCAGCTGTGGTTGAAACAGAGAACTGGAGGTTTCCTTGCGATCCCAGAATAACAAAGCGTGCCTACGTTGCGCCCTTTGTTTACCTTTTGCCGTTCGCGAGTATTTTGTGGCACCACCAGCTCAATGCCCCAGAGAAGGCTGCCACTCTTTAATCCGATTAAACCACAATTACAACGCAAAGAGAAGTACGGGCTACTAGTAAGTATCTAACGGAGTCACACATGCGACTTCAGCGCAAAATTATAGCACATGCCAAAGATTGAGCTATGTAGTATACCTAATCACTGACCAATCTTGTAGCCGGAGAACTCCGAGTAGTACATGTTGTTCAGCTCATCAAGACCCTGAGGTCCCATATCGTTCCAGAGTGTATCAACATCATTGAAGTTCAGTTCGAAGGGTGTCATGTGGCGTGAACGATCCTCCTGTTCGTCGGGAGCTGGCATGCCTGTGGTGAGGTTATCCCCCTGATGGGCGGTCTGTGGGTGAGGGGATACGATGGCAATGTGCTGAGGTGTTTGCGCACCGTTAGCTCTGAGTCCCTGACCACGGACTGGACCAAAGATCGGCGTGTTCGGTGGAATGATAGATTGCCTCCGCTCTTGTAGAGTCTCGCCATCTTTCAAAGTACGCGAGAGCTATCTGAACTTCTCTGCAGACGATCTCACAAGCTTTGCATCAATCAGAGTACCCAATTGATTGGCATAATCGTAGGGGGCCAAGTGGTCTTGCTGCTCATCTCGGTCCTGATCACCGTCAATGATGAATGAAACAGTACACTTTTTCAAGTAACTCTCTGTCATATCCTTACCACCAAACACGTTGGAGACGATGTCTTTTTGATCCTTCTCAAGCTCGACGAGGTTTTTGTTAATGTTCTTCTTCAAGACATTCAGCACTTTGAAACTCTCTTTTAAGATCTCAGGTTTCAAGATGAACACCTCCTTACCTAAATGATCCAGATCACTAAGCATGAGATCAATGTCTGCGTACAATGCTGTTTGGTCGCTTAACGACATCTTGTTCACTAGGAGCATCATCGACTGCACAACAGAACCAGTGAACGACTGGTGAATTTGAGGAAGAAACAATGGGTTTTTGAGGTCATATATCCCACGAAGTCTTCGGTAAACCTGAAAGACTGCCTTCGCGGTACTCTTGGCAACTTCCCAAGCGATTGGGATCCCCTCTTGAAGATAATTCTGGTAGATCCTGAATCTGTGAATACATATACAAGTGTGTAGCATATGATGCTGGAAATGGATCTTCGGGTCAATGACATATGGTATAGCTCCTTCCTTATCCAGTTCAAAGAACCAACTCTTATTGGTTTGACAAAGTTCCATGTCGATTTCAACAAGACCTTTGAATACCTGATCTTCGATATCATCAAGCCCTTCCATATCGTTGGATTTGAAGAGATGCTCCTTCTCATGTATACCGTTCATGATCTTCATCATCACTGCACGATAGATATTGAATGAATTGTCCGTAGGTACATTCATAGAGCAGAGTTTGATGGAGTCTGTAGTGATATCAATGTCATTGCAATTAGATGGGAAGGGCACCTTTGAGTTGTATGAGCGGATCATCGGTTTCACACCAAGCGACAACGATCTGAATGTATCACACCCACATATGTCCCACCAGAGCCTTCTTTTCAACTCAACCTCCAAAAGGTTTGGATTGTTCGTGTCATCCTTGTCCAGCCCCATATCATGCATGTCCCTGATGGCCTTTCCCAAAATGTCATTGAGCTGCTCAGCACGTCTCGTGGCATAGAAGTACAGTTGACATAGCGAGCACCATTGCAACATGTACAGATTGAACTCCGACGTTGTCTTTCTCATGGAGTCGGCGATGTTAACACACTCTCTTGATGCATCAAACCAAATCTTATGCGAGCGTTCGATCTCTGCAGGATCAATGTTGATCAACCCCTTAGGCAGATGGATTGCTGCCAGGTTCAATACCATGAAGAGTGTGGAGAGCCAGCCGATATCGGCAGCGGATTCGTCTTTCCAGAACTTCTCCAATGCACTTCTGAATGATGGATGATGAATCGGATGATATATGTAGTCAATATTTTGCAAGTAGAACTCAACAAGTAGCTTCGTTTGGATCTTGGAAGGCAACAGCTTGATGTACTTCCACTTGTACTCATTCGCAGCCATTCTTCTTGCATCTGCACTCTGGTCACTTTGCACGGTAGATGCCTGTTCACTCCTGGTATGAAGCTCATGTCTCAAGCTGTTGATTGTCTTGAGACTTTCGAGATTTTCACTTTCCAGCATTTGAATCTTTTGATACTGAGTCTGTAGTTGCTGATGAAGTGTAAAGTTCATATCTGGCTGTGGACGAGCTGGAGCAGGAACGGAGGTCGGTGCAGTGTTCGCACCTGAAGTTGGGGCACTATTGGAAGGTGAGTTGTATGTGCTTGCCGCTGTGTGTGAGTTGTACTGGTGAATTGCCTGCTGTTGTTGTTGCTGCTGCTGCTGTTGAAGAGGTGGAAGGGACTGTACTTGTTGGTAGTGTAGAGATGGTGCTTGGTTCTGGTGCTACACCGCCTATGAGGATATGTTGGCCGAATGATTCATGAGCCCATTACTTCCATTCCACTGGTTCTGTGATGGCATCGGCGAGTTACTTACTGCTTGGAAGTGTTGCACAGATTGGGGTATCGAATGATAGCTTAAGGCACCGCTAATGGCGGGTGTGTGACCGTTCATGCTGTTCATCAATGTCTGCTCTTGAAGCTTCAAAGGGCTGGTACTTGGATGATCAGAGTTCGGCTGCGGCGAAACAGCATACCCTGAACCAGTGAGTATTTTCATGTTGTTGTTGTTATTGTCAGCGTTATTTTGGAATGATACTGGACTGACAGCAGTCGTCTTGCTCATATCAGTCTTGACTTCGAACTGACCAAAACTCGAGGTTCTCTTTGTTTTGCGTTTCTTTGAAGTTTGGCCTGTGCCATTAGACTCAGAAGATGAGATGTTGTCATCATTAGCGGATTTTGAGACTCTTCCAAACTTGGAATTTGGAGCAATTAGCTCTTGTGTACTGTTGAGAGGACGTGCAGGGGTGGCAAGACACTCGTCAATCCTGCTTGTCTTTCCTGACTTGCAAGTACCACAGGGCACTTGAAGGTCGCATTTACGCTTGAGTCTTCGACATGGACCACACGCATGAGTCTTCTTCCCACCTGGTGGCGGTTGATGGCGCGGTGTTGACACTGATGTGCTTGCCCCAGAGCCAACGAACGATTGCTACTGGGGATCAAGTGCGTAAGAAGGCAGTGATGACATGTTGCTGTTCTGGATTGAACGAACCGCCTGAGTTTGCTGTATGTTTTGGGAGGGGGTGGCAGTTGTGTGAAACGGTATGCCTTTTGATACCTAGGATGATGGAGTACACCCTGGGGATATAATGATAAGGCCTGTTTAACTGTAGCGAAAATTGACCTCAAGCACAAGACTCAGACGTTAATGCGAATTTACTGAAAGGTCTTGGGATAATTCCGATGCAGACAGTAGAAGTAAGCAGGCGTGTGACTGAATGAGTTACTGCGGTTTTCGCAGCTGTTGGCCACCCTTGGACGAGTTATTTACAGTGCTTTGATTACTCAATTTCCTCGTTGTCATGGCCGCTGCCGCAGTCTCCAGCACAGTCCAGCGGGCCGGGGAAGACCATGTGCGTCGCGAATTGGACTTTGCACGGGCTAAAAAAAGAAATTACCTAATTTCGCGAAAAAAAATAATCCAGTTTTCGTCCAAATACGACAGCTGCCCGCTTATGGTAATGCGTCAGGAAACCATGACAACGTGGAGTATGTAGCAGTTCTTGTGTTGCTCTTAATGCTGAGGTTGTAGGGAGTTTGGACTCAAAGACTTGTGCCAACGTGTTGAATATATCACGCAACACGGCACACGTTGTTTGCTGAGGTTGTCTGACCACTTTTCCGGTTAGCCTAGAATTTCCTTTCATGTCAGTTTGAGACAGGCGATCCAGGCTCCAGATCAACTGAATGTAACTCATGGGTGCCACCCTCTTAGCCGAGCATGGATACCTGAGAACAATGCACGAGTGCGCCGATAGACTTCTTGGTATTCTACTGGTCAGGGGTGAGAATAATGTATGATTAATACAATACAAGAATATCGAAATGTGTCGAGAAGTCCATTGAGACACATGCGCCAGCACATTTGGATAGTACGAACTCGACGTGATGCAGGCATGAAGATGAGTGGGAGCATGCAGGGGAATGGTGAAGCTGAACAATTGAGTCAAGTTCAAAGAGAGGGATGAATAGCCTCAGAAATGCATATGGATGTGACGGATTTGTAGCTCAGTTGGTGTAAACCTTCTGCAATTCAGCCTCTAGTTCAGCGGTTGGGTATTGCTGTGGAGGGTTTGGAATTTTGACCCTCCACACTTCCTTACCATCAACAAATATCACAAATGTAGGCCACCAGACGACATTGATACTCTTTTGAACGACGGCACCCTCCTCACTAAGACCATTAGTTTGGTAGAACTTGGCGTTGGTGTACTTCTCAGCCAAGGCATGGTACAATGGAGCAACGACTTTACAAGGAGGACATTGTGTGGAATAGAAGTCCAAAACGACAACGCGAGATGAATTTATGGCCGCCTCAAACTCTGCGAGGTTGGTTACTTCGTGCACTGGTCCTGTGGTCATGATGTGTTGTTTAATATGTGAATGTTCTAGCGCTTTTCCAGTGGATTTAACTCCGATGAATGTCTGGGGTAATTCTTGGTGAGCTGAAGGGTTCAGGACCTCGCAAGACTAATGTAGGGGTGAGGCCAGGGGGTAACAAGACTTAACTGCTTGACACTGAGGGCTAATGTCACCAACTTTGCGACATGCGAAAGGCACGAGGGACTTTCCGAGGTTATATACGAACAGATTTTGCAGGTAAGAAAGGTACTCAGGCTTTTTTTTCTTCCTCTATCGCCGCACGGGTTGCCGAATTGCGGAGCTCCGCTAATTTGATCCCTGACAGCCCACAGGAGGCGCTCGTGGAAGGAAATCTCCGCTGGAATTGATGACACCGGAGAAACTCTCGGACATACTGTGGTTTATTATTGAGTTTGATGGTGGAGGTTCAAATATGACTTAGCTATAAGACTTAGGGGGACATCCTAGGTTTGAAGTGTCAAAAGCATCGTGCCAATCACTACTTATCTCGGCAGTCTGCTGGCAGATCGACATTGTAGCCGAACTCCAGTGGTAGACTTTCATGCTTCGTAACGTCGGTATGCAGTGAGCAGCCTGCTGGACTCCCGTGGATGTTATCACTGCGCAGGCCGGATCTGGCCGAAAGATCTCATCTACAAACCAACGCCACACATTGTATTGTATCGGACAGTGTTACGAGAGTATCAGAATGGTCAATTGGTGAGAAGCACGTAGTTTCTTTAAATATGAGACCAGGTTTATCCGACTCTGACTCGCGGAGGTGAGAAATTCATCTAGGGTGTGGCGCCATGATGACGTTTATACACAAAGGAGGCGAGAATTGCGGCGGAAAAACCTTGGTTAGTATTACGGGCTCACGCAGTCACGACCTCGGCAGAGCCCCGCAACGACAAGGTCCGACAATGTCTACACTCAGACTTTGGACTCTCACCATGAACCCAACGAATTGAAGCTAGTTTAGCGAGGTTTGTGCGCCAGCTTATTGTGGTTCAGGTGTTGAGGGGTGAGGACCTTATCAGCTGTCAAAGACGCCACAATTGCTTTTGGCGCACTCAATCGAGCTTGATGATTAGTTCGCTACAAGTTAGAACTGAAAGAGTACCGAGGGATCAAGAACAATAGTACTTCTTATACCGTTTTCGGTGTGATCTCCGTGTTTTCGGATATCTGCTTCATACGCCCAAAAAGCTCTGGAGAATTTGCGTTTTGCGGAGTTGACCGCGTCGGCGCTGATGGACGGCTTCAGGCGGAATTGTGGAACTTCATCAGGCAGCGTGATCGTTTGCTGACTCCCCAGGCCCAAATACGTCCCGCAGTGTGAACGCTGATTTACGTACCCCACTTACCCCAGAGCAGACCTGCAAGTACAGTACAGACTGTAATGCTTATGTGTAAGCGGATTCGAAGTACCGGTGTGCTTTGTGATGACGGAACAACAGAAGTTCAATCACTGATACACCAGACAATCTGACATCTGTCACTCCCCAATCACAGAGACAATAGCGGGATACCACCTCTGTGATTCAAAGCCCACCACTCCTTTCCACCAACCATGTTGCGTCCGTACGCTTTAGGGGATTATCACAGTGGAAGGGGGGCAGGTGATTTTGGTGTAAGGTGTAGTTGATCTACAGCGTTTACGGTGATTATGCACAATGCCTGCAAAATGAACTAGAAACTGTCGGAAGGGGGGCTAATTGGTACATTGATATACGCACCGATAGATCATTGCTTTTCAGCTTCTGATGAATCACGCTATTTCGGCAGGAGACTACGATGTAATTGGCTGCCAAAAACAACACCCCTTCGTACTCGTACCTGTATCTCTGGCTAAGGATGAGCACATGCAGAAGCAGATAGAATGACATACCGAATGCTCACTATCATCAGAAGTAAGAGTTGATACTCTAAGACAAATAACATTGTAATGATCTACCGAGCGTCAACTTCAGAGACACGCCTACGCACGAACTTACCGGGATAAAGGAACCAAGGCGCACCGAGATGTGGGCAGTCTCACAAATAACAGAAGTGGTTTGCCCAATATCCTGGCGTATTATATAAAATTAAATTTAATCACGTATTATCAGCTCATCTGTATGTACACCCAAGCAGTGTATATCATACAGATGAGATGCAGCCACAAGCAACAGCCGTATTTGTCATAAACCAGCAGCGAAGCTCTTCATCTTCAGGTCCGTTGGGAATGACTGGAATGAACAGCCTTCATATACATACCCAGATGAAAAATGTCGAATTGACTCATGGGTTCCGCTGAATTACAACGCTCACATGCTAAAGTTACAGTTGGACGCTGTATGCCTCAAGGTTGGTCTAGGGTTACCAGCCTTTGACCAATCAGCATAGTTAAATTCAATAAGACGCAGTATGTGGGCAAACAACCAGTGCGCATGGCCATTCGAGGATTATTCATGCACAGTGCAGCAAGGTGAATAACATAAGCGCTCAACTTCTGACAACCACAACTCCTGACTAGGCCCAGGACTAGCAGGGCTGGAAGATAAGGGCCGATGATGGCCGTGCAAAATAACCGAAGACACTGAGTGCAACGTTCACAGCTGATAGCTCAGCTTTGCTTGTTGCCATTCGGTCCAGCTCATAACCCGATGAAACCAGACAAAGGCGCCCTTCTGCAGTAGCCTGTCAAATATAGCACAGCCCAGCGCATGTATTTTTACACCCCCGGCTCCCCCAATTATTAAAACGGTCTGTGACTCTGTGCTGCGCACGCAGTGTGGTTGCCCCGGGCACTGGGCACCGACCCATGGCCCACAACTGTAAGCCTGTAGGCACCAAGCGTGGCGCCAAAAAAGAAAATACAGCAGCTCTTTGGCTACAACAAAAGGGAACCCAGATCCCAGCTGTGTAGATTTAAATATACCACTCCCATAAATCCAACACCGTACACATTGCTATCACAATAGCAGACTCTTCAAAGACACACACGCACGCGAGATGCGCTTTCTCGATGCGATCAAAATCAAGGACTCAGACACAGTGGTCACTGACAACTGGAAGTCGCCCGATGTGATTTGCTTGCCTCCCAGCAGAAGAACCTGGGGACACCTCGACTTCTTGGGGTTCTGGAACGTGATTGCTCTCTCCATTACAACATGGCAGAGTTGTGGCTCGTTGTTGTCCCTTGGATTGAACGTCTGGCAGTCGATGGTCGTTGTCATTTTGGCCAAGATCATCATCTTTGCTATTGCCCTGTCACATGGCTGGGGTGGCGCAGTGTGGCATATCGGATACCCAATTTATGGAAGATTCACATTCGGCATATATGGATCATACTTGGCGCTGATACAGCGTATTGTGCTTTGTATCGTGTGGTACTCCGTATAGTCCTTCACATGTGGACTATTGATGGCTGACATTTTGTCATGCATCTTCCCAACTTTCTACAGACTTCACAACACACTACCGGAATCCCTCCCAATGACCACCAAGCAGTTTGTCGGGTTCATCATCTATCACGTTATCTCAATACCTTTCCTTTATATACCACCAGAGAAACTCAACATGCCTTTCAAGTTCATCACTTGCATTGCCTTCTTTACCGTGTTTGGAACCTCTATTGGATCCATGGTGCACGCCGGCGGAGCCGGAGAACTTTTGCATTCTGGCTCCACTGTGAAGGCTGGTGCTGATATGGGCATGGCTTGGATGCATGGAATTAATGCTGTCATCAACTCATTTGCTGTTGGATTGGCAAATCAACCGGACTTTTCGAGATTCGCACAGAGACCGGGGAAGCAAGTTTGGGGACAGGCTGTGTCAATCCTGATCTTTGGCACCGTTGTGCCACTGTTTGGTCTGTTGGGCACGTCTGCAGCTTCCTCCAGCTATGGTGATGTGAGTGCGCTCAACCTGTGGAACCCGCCAAACATCATCGAACAGTGGTTGATCGAAGACTACGGTCCAAGATCTCGGTGTGCAGCCTTTTTCGCCTCTTTGGGATTTTTTGTTTCCAACCTGGGACTCAACACTATCGACAACGGTATATCTGGAGGAATTGATCTTGTTGCTATTGCACCAAAATGGATCAACATTCGTCGTGGTGCATACATCGTGATGATCATTTCGATTGTGATTCAGCCGTGGCAAATCGTTGCTAATGCATCGGTGTTTGTGAACACACTCAGTTCTTATGGATGCTTCTTAGGACCGATGATTGGCACTTTCACTGCAGATTATTACATAGTGAGACACCAGAAGTTGAAATTGACAGACTTATACCGTGCCTCACCAGACTCTATCTACTGGTTCTGGCACGGCATCAATTGGCGTGGGTTCGTTTCTTGGATCTGTGGATTTGTTCCGGGAATCGTTGGATTCCCCTCAGTGAATCCAGCGTTGACCAATGTTCCAACTGGTGCTATCAAGATGTTTTGGATCTCGTTCATCATCGGGTACCCTATCTCGTTCATTGTGCATGTCATCTTGAATCTGATATCACCACCTGCGGGCATTGGCGAGGTGGATGAATACGACGTATATCAAACATTCACGCCAGAGGAGGCTGCAAAACTGGGCATCACACCTCATGAATCTATGACAGATTACGCAGACGACTCTGATGCGAAGGCCAATTCATCTGACAAGCTGGACTCGTCAATGAAGCTCACCCACCGTTTCAAAGAAACCCTTCACTTAAAATGATGAGGAAAGTCTCCCATCGCACATCTTCACTTCTATTTCCACACCCGCACTTTATTCAACTTTATATAATTACTTTCTTATCGACGACTTTTATGGACAAGCTCAAAATATCCAGCTGCGTCGTTGTATACCACCTTGGAGCGCTGTAATGCTAAGGAGCTTCGCCACCCCGATGACCCATCTCCCTTAACTCCACGCTTTCCGGGGCGTTCTAGAGGAAATCTGTGGGGTTCTCCGGCGCTGGGGCCCGAGCCTCGGAGATGGCCCGAGATCTCAGGGCCTTCATCGTTTTCTAGAAGAGGCAGACCGAGCCAATGGGATACATTGCGGTAGTGGAAAGCCCAGAATACCACTCTCACACCTCCAGAATAGTCAAAACAAGCCTTGTAAACGCTGAATCCGTGGTCTTCCCAGCACGTTTTAGTGCGTAGCCGATGACTTCCGTGCGTGCGCGAACCAGAAGACTTTTGTATAAAAGCTCAACGCCCGCCAAATCATCGCCACCGACAGTGCTTATTGAACAGCACAAAGTCAGCTTTACAAAGTACACAAACCTAGAACTTACAACAATGGCCAGATCAAGATCAGCTCCTTCCCGTCCAACCGTTCAGCGCTCTGCTCCAGCCCAGCAGAGATCCGCTCACACTGCTGCTGCTCCAGCTCACGCTCCACCAGCCCAGCCAACTGCCTACTCCCAGCCACAGACCCAGTCCTCCCAGCCAGGTCTCTTCGCTAACATGGCCTCCACTGCTGCCGGTGTTGCCGTTGGTTCCGCTGTCGGTCACACAATTGGTGCCGGTCTCACCTCTATGTTTGGTGGCTCCTCAGCCCCAGCTGCTCCAGTTGAGGCTGCCGCCCCAGCTCAGCTTCAGTCCCAGACTTTCCAGCAGCAGGCTGGTGCCCAGTGTGACGTTGATGCTAGAAACTTCACAAGATGTTTGTCTGACAACGATGGTAACATGCAGATCTGCGACTACTACCTCCAGCAGTTGAAGGCTTGTCAGGAGGCTTCCCGTCAGTACTGATTGCGGAAGGGAGTCACACCTCATATGAATATTTATTAGACTGGAGGCTCGTCTGACAACCTCCAAACAGCAACATTATACACTGTAAATATTAATCAAACCAGAATTATATTCTTTACGTATGTAGGTCAGTTGTCATACTCATCGATGACACCAACAGTCTTTGTGTACGTGCCAACCGGATTGTACTGAACATCATCGAAGCCAAACGCTTTAGGACCACCAATCTCTAGGCCTCTTTTGGAGGTCCAATGTGAAGATGGGGCAATACCGAGTACACACACCGACAGTCCATATTTGTAGTCTGGGGTACCAACGGCTTCCCCTGTCTCTGCATCCAAAACACAAATCAAGTCCGGAACAGATGCAACAACTTCATCATTGACCTTGGCCATTAGATTTTCATTTTGGAAGGGGATACGCATCACATCCTTTGCAACAGACTCAATTACAACCTCGCCGAAAACATACCCTTTTTGTACTTTCTTCTCAATGCCGATGATCTTACCCTCGAACAACTTCTTCGCCGTGGTTGGCTTCACAGAGTCGATGATGTACTCCGCAACTTGCGAAATGCTAGACTTCTGCTTCGCAACACTCACAGCCTTTCCGATGCGCCATGCTAACGAGATACTGTTCTTGATAGCAACGTTTTTCACATCATTAATTGCAGTTACTGCGCCAACAGACAACCCTAATTCTGACAAAGCAGCTCTGATCAGGTTCTCCGTCGCCTTGTTCGACTTGGCACGCTTTATCAACACATCGTTACCATTACCATCACTGAATGCACAGGGAGAAAGACACGGCTTATCACTTATAACAACCGGGGTAATTTGCCATACCATTGGATACGCCCTGCCCATCAAGTCGCAATCGATGACATGCTTGTTCAGCTCAGCTCCTAACAGTAAGCTTTGAAATCCATTACCACCACCAATCTCCACTGCGATGACAGAATTGATGTCACCTGGATTTAGCAATTTGTAAGCAGTGGCGATCTCTGAACCTTGCAATCTCTCACTTGACACGGTGGGGGACCCAGCAAATCCAACCGAGATAGACTTACTATCACTGGCGATGTCTTCGGGATCAACAACAACCATCTTGTAACCCTGTTTGATCATGTTTCTCGCCACAAGTGAAGATGGGTATGGATCGCCACCTCCACCACAGCCAAGGATGTAAGTGCCGATTCTGACAAACTCTACATCTGTTAGTGATAAGGTCCACTCTCTGTTGTGTACAGTCGGTTTATATGTCTCAAAATCGACTTCCTCCTCATCAAACTGACGCCCCATGGCATCTTTCCCCACAACTTCATCAACGTTGACCTCATCATCACTGAAGTTCTCTTCATTGTGGACATTCTCTAGAGTTCCGAGAATATCGTAGTCGACATCTGCAACGACCTTAACCTCGAACTTATTCATGTTAGCGTATGGTAGCTCTTCAGAGACGACGTCGACAACAGTGATGGTATCAGATTTGGCTCCATTCCTCAAAGCCTTGAGGGAAGCTTCCTCGATGAGTTTCTTCACGGATTCATCCTTCTCTTCAGGCTTACCAAAACTTTGCGACACTGCAGAAATCTTACCAATAGCCGCACCGATGGCATTAGCCACCTGGAAGTATGGTGGTCTCCAGACCTGTGAAGCCCCCCTGATCTTGTTGGGCAAGATGAATGACCCACCTCCAACTAGCAACACCGGGATGTCTTCCGGCGATGTCTTCATTTTATCGACGACCTTTTCAATCATTCCCAAGATCACATCAGAGTAAGCTGGAATGATGTCTTGTTGGACAACACCACGTACTAGCTCTTTGTCTCCAACCGCAAAGATTGGGTTGTCAGAACTAACACCTTCGTGTAATTCTCTCCACACGGCAATATCTGAAGTTGTTAGAAAATCACCACCTCCAACAATAGACCTTGAGAACTCATTACCCACAGAATCCGGCCCAACCGTGACATCACTACCATCAATGCGAACTAGTGAACCACCTCCAAGGCCGATGCTCTCCACTTGTGGCATAGCCAGTCTTGTTCTAACACCACCAATAAAAGAGTATGATGAAGTCTTCCTTGGGTATCCATTGGCCTGGAGCAATCCAACGTCTGTGGTAGTACCACCGACGTCAACAACGATCACGTCTTTACCTGTGAGATCAGTTTCGGAGTCGAGGTTGGAGTTTACAAGAAACGCAGCCCCTCTCATCGAGTTTGTTGTACCGGATGAGAACGTCTTGATTGGAGTGTTCAAAGCCTCTGAGATTGTCAGCACGGTTCCATCGTTCTGGGTGAGTAGAATTGGGGCATTGATCCCTGTGCTCTTGACAGCTTGCGCAAAAGTTTTGATGGTTTTATTGGAGAATCTCATCACTGAAGCGTTCAGGATGGCAAGGTTCTCACGTTCCAAAATACCAATACCACTCAGACTATGCGATGTGACAATTATGACATCAGCTAACTCCTGTCGTAAAATCTGAGCCACTTGTTCCTCCTGATCTGGGAAAACTGGTGAGAAAACACCTGAGATTGCAACTGCCTTGAGCCCTTTCTCTCTGATTTCACGAGCTTTGGCCTTCACCTCATTGACGTCAACAGCCCCGATCTCCTCTCCGTCAACGTGGTATCCACCGTTCAAAAAGGCAGTGTATCCATTCAGTATCGATGAGAGATCTTGAGGGAAGTTGGAGAAGGGCGGGACTTGATGAGAGTACGGGCCACAGATCCTCAACACGGCGACTCTCTCCAAGCGAGCTCTGTCTCTCTCCACAATGGCATTGATGAAGTGTGTCGTTCCAATTGTTACGGACAAAACGTCGCTCTTACGGGCAGTTGTGGATGTGAAGAGCTGTTCAATAGAGGCTTTGATCCCCTTCGATACGTTTGGAGATGTCAGTTGCTTGTTCCAGCTTACCACTGCGGCGTGGGAACTCGAGGGATCCAGAAGCACAGAGTCGGTGTTTGTGCCTCCAACATCAATTCCTACCAGGTACTTGGGCATGGTGATTTGTTAGCGTTTGGCTCGAGTTTATGATGATGTGATTGTGTGCGGTTGTTGCCAGCAGTCGTTGTAGTCGCTTCTGGGTGGAGAGGGCCGGCTCAACTTGTTCCCCGGCTTGCCACCACTCGGAGATACGCAGTGAGCCCGCCGTACAGGTTTTCTTTCGCTTTACCTGGAAATTAGTTCAGGAAAATTTGATTACTATTCAGTATGTATGATTAGATGATTAAATATGTTCGGCTTCAGTGGATCCTGGACAATTTGCTGCCAAATCCTTCTGATTTTCGTACTTTGTGCCACAGTAGTAACAGAAGTCATGATTAGCTCTCAGATGTGCATTGAGCTGCACGATCCTCTACTCAATTGGCTGTTCCTCAAACATTAAGAGCTCTTCATCCTCCTCATACCCATCCTCCTCTAGTGGCTGGTCAGCATCCTGAAATTTCTCTCCATTATCGTCCACCAACCTTGACTCTTCTCTTTTTCGTTTGATAGCCTCGTGAACATGCCGTACATACCCTCTCCACATGACATTGAGGTCCTTCAGATGGAGCTTTTCAATGTCTGTGATGTCACTGCTCTCAAGATCGAAGGCGTACTTCTACATCTTTCTCAAAGTCCTTTCCTGCTTGGCTAGCTCTTTCTCTTCTTGCTACCTCTTCTTGAACGCCTCTTCATCTTTCTCGGAAGGACCCTCGCTCAGAGTAGGGCTCTGAGCAGACGATTTCATTCCGAGACCACTCCTAGATGATCTGGGCAGCACAATGATTGGTTCCAAGAGTGCCTCTTTGTTTTGATGGTCCACACCTAGCGTATCTCCAATCTTGAATCCCATCCTCTCCATCATCTTGAGACCCTTGGAATGTGTCTTAGGTGTAGGGGCAGCACCATTATATTCAGCACCACCATCATCTCTGATTTGTCCGAATAGCGGCATCTTCATACGGGCGATTGTGGTTGTAGTGTCAGGGACGGCTGCTGTAGTTGCAGGTGGTGTCAGTCTCTTTGCTCGTGTTCGCTCGTTTTCCACGATCTCCATCTCAAGATAGTCATCCTTACCTCCGTTATCTTGCGTGTGTTTGGAGCTCACCGTCATCTAAGTCAAGTTGGATGAAGTTCCGGGTTCTTGTCCAACGTCATCCTCAGTCTTAGTGATGATGGGCTTGAAGATGAGCTTAGGCACTTTGCTTTTCTTTATAGGCGGTTGCTCAATCGATGTAATAGCAGGGGCATCGTCGTCGCTCTCATCGTCGAAGCCGAGGAGAGCTCGCTTAGACTTCGCTTTAAGAGTCATTTGGTGAACTGTAGGCGATGACGTGGAGCACATTTGAGAGAGATGGCGCACCTTTGCTGTCTCATGGCTTTTGTATCCTCTTCGCGTCTCTCGGCCGAGATGACCATTAGTAGTTAAAACGATGTCACCCAATTTATTTCACTCAGCTACGATTGTTAAATGACGAGGATCCAACGGAATCCCAAAGAGTGTATTCATTGGAGGATCTTCCATAATTTGTGGTTCTCTCCAAGTGTATATGTCATCGTCTTACCCTTGAACCCTTCCTCGCCGAGCCAGTGCAATTGCTCAATGACGTCCTCAAGCAAAATTGCCTTACCTGCAACAATACCTTCTCCAAGTCCAGCATGCAACACATTGACACAGTGGACATGCAGATGATAGTAGCTGGGGTGATAATGGACAAACAAACGTAATTGATCAGCACCCACGCCTTCGTACTTCTCGGACACTACCTTCCTGATGGTCGATGCCATTTTCTGTAGCCATGGAATATGCTTTTCAGTCAGGTCCCTCACTGATCTGAGTTCAGCTCCCCTATTTACAATTGCAGTGAGATATACTTGGTCCACATTGACACCATCCCACTTCATGTCGGGTGTCAGCACAAATCCATCATCACCTTCCTCCCTGTACACGACCCTCTCCGCTTCCGCACCTTCAAATAGGATGTTATGAACCCATTTGAGTCTATCACCAGTTTGAGTCTCGATGAATGGAGCAACAAGACGCTTATACATCTCAGGTGTTTCACTTATGATGTGGAACTGTTGATGTGCGTATTTGTTAATGTGGGTTTCAGTGGCTGGGTAGATGATGTTCACTTTGATATCAGCATTCTCAGGAAGTGAAGACTGGGTGGTCCCCAACCCCCATTGGTATATGTCATTGGACCCCGTGGTGACTATCTCCTGTACAGTCTCAGAGGTGATTGTGGAGAGCTCATCCAAGTTGAAATGAGCGCGTTCAAGCCTGACGATGGCGGGTTGACCACCGATGGTCCCAAGCAGGGCCAGCTGCTTTGTTTGTGTGTCGGACTCCAAAATCCTTTGAAAATCAAAACGTTTCACAAGGTCTTTCAATGACATATTGCAGAGTTGATCTCGGGAACTCGCAGACGATTAGGTTATCGAAAGTTACGGATATTCAAGCTTCATAGCCACCGGCATTAACGTTTTTTTTTCTTTTTTCCGGCGCACCAACCACCAGCGCAGTTTGTCGGGTTGGAATTTTGCAGGCACGCAACGCTAACCAGGCGTCCCGCAGCCCGCTCTTGGCCCACATGTCCCAACTTCCGAGCTTCGAGTCATATAACCTCGGTCAAAAAATGAACCAACATTAGCTGAATAATGAATAGTGTTCAAGGTAGTAGCAGCACCAATCTCTCTGAATGAATTACAGGCACATCCATAA
The DNA here is from genome assembly GCA_030567115.1 of Petasospora euphorbiae. Taxonomy (NCBI): domain Eukaryota; kingdom Fungi; phylum Ascomycota; class Saccharomycetes; order Phaffomycetales; family Wickerhamomycetaceae; genus Petasospora; species Petasospora euphorbiae. The sequence goes on from JAJLRQ010000163.1 coordinate 40,387, forward strand.
CCACCAGAATCTGGATGTTGCCAACGCCATGAATGAACTGTTTTTGACCCTTGTTCACAGCGTACACCTGGTCGAGCAATGAACAACCCCACCGTCCATCTTTGGAGAGATCTACACAGCAACACTGACTGATGTGCACTGTGCGATATGCGTATATATCGTGTTCTTTTTTGGGACGTATACTACTTGACCAAAGCTCAAAAGTGGGTTAGACCAGAACTGAAACAAGTCTGTCAAACTAGACTTGTTGCTACGGAACATCCACAAGCTCCGGAGCATGAGCTCAAACCCTGTCGTCGATCACTGTAGGCGCAAAATGTACGTTCTTGATCCTAACAACCGGACCATACGAGACGAGAAGGGAAATGGTGCTTCAGACGAGGAATGGCGTAAACATGATAGGCTACATGACTGACGATTAATTTGGCCCATACTCATCTTGAAAATATGCCGCTTTGTACCAAGAGTTGCGAACACTTGCCTGGTATGTGCCTCTAGTTGCATCGCGTGTCGGATGTCCCCACCGCTATTTATCTTGAAACAAAGTTTCCGGCAGCAAAAAACACACCAACATGCCAGGTGCCCTGTGTCATGCCGACGAATGCATAGTGCGGCAGATGCAAATGTATGCAGCAGGGAAATTCTTCGCGGCAGCCAGCACTGTGATTCGTGTGCGTACTGCCCCATGTCCCGTCTCTCCACGTCTCCCGGAATAGCCTTTGAGCATTTAACTAAGAGAAGCTCAGTCAATACTATGTATAACTTAGCAACTCTTTAGGACATCATCAGATAATTTTGGCTCTACGAGAATCCGATCCTTTCGTCATAGCAATATATTGGTTTATGTGAAGCAGCGTGCGCTCGTGTTTTTGACATTTGGGGCACCGGCATGGCCAGGACTCAAACACAGCATAGAGGTCTCAAATCTAGTTTCAGTTTAGCCGTTTCTACATGATGTTCGAGGGAAGTTGATATTAGACGCTAAATACACCAACCCAAGTGATACACTGATCAGCTAGAAGTTATTGTATGGTTAAGAGTACAATCCATGCGATTACGCACGGGTTTCTCGTGGTGATTGCGGTTGCCATGGGCGAGTGACAGCATTCCCTGTACCTTTGTCACACATGGGTAGATGTACTTGGGCCCAAATCTCATGTGTGTCAGGAGCAAAAAGCTAACAGGTTATTGTGCCGCTGATGGCCTCACATCGTCCCTTGTGAAGTATGTGCATTCTGGGCCTAATCCGCCTGGTCTTTGATTTCTGCCAAAGGATTTTAGATCTATGGCTTTGAGTAAAAGACGCCGAGGCCCGACGGCAATGAAGCAGGCGCGCGGTGCGCCACTCACAAAAATTAGGCATGATTGGAGCACATGCACCTGAACCTACATACGCATAAGATGTAATTCGTGCGTCAATGCGGTGCACCATCTCGCGTGCTATAATTACGATGTTACCAGTGGAGGGAGTACTCGGACAGCAATATAAATTCGCAATTTGCAATCAATGTTTGCCTCGAAAACTTTTATTGCTCATTAATGATAATCGTGAGTAATAGCAAGCAGCACCCACTTGCTATAGCCCGCATTTCTAGTTCATCTTACAGGATATCAGTGGTCCTTGAGCGGCGATCAACTGTTCCTAGGTTTTACTAGACGCATGATCACCCTCGGTGTTGTTGCATTCATTACAGAGCCACTACTCACTTCAAAACTTGTTCAAAAGTTCTTTCAGTAGGAGAAGGTGAGCTGATGTTATTAGTGTATGATTGTATGGCATGTGTTTTGCGACTTTCCCGGCAAGTAAATGTGGCTATGGTAGTGGTTTTCAGTACTTCTCGTATCCATGCAATGATGTCCGAGCTCTCTTTTACCACCGTAGTAACTTACCGGGATTTGATGCAACAGCCGGGTGGCCCAATCATCTGTAAATGAAGATGCGAAAATAAAGAACCTAGTAGCTGAGAGAAACACTTTGTTCACGGAATAGTCATCTGTTTTGTCAAATCGGTTCGCCCTCAAGTTTTGTCCATAATACACACCTCGGTTTCGCAATTGGCACCGACTCATCAGACCAGTGCGGTGGCGGTACCAAAATATCTAGATCGCCAACCAGTCGATTGAGCTAGAGGTGCTTGAATACGCCGCTGCAGTTCCCAGGCATCAATTCATTGAATCTTCGTATCTATGACTCCCTAATGGCACATTTCGCTGAAGTCAAGTTTGGTAAGTGCAGTTGACTCAACTAAATGGTGAGCACCATGTCCGCGCCCACACCCCAACCCTGATTTGAACGGTTCCGCCCATCTATCCTGGAACAAGACACACTCTAGGGCATCACCTTTCCAACATTCGATTGACAACTTAACTTCAGGCTCGAAGTTGAGTTCAAAGCGTTCGAGATTCGCGGACGTAATCGTTTGATAAAACGTTTACGTGTCGCAGAATTTCTGGTTATATGCACAGCACAGCAACTTACGCCTCGCGGACGCATATTTGTTCAGGTTGAGTTGTTCTATTGCCGCGGAACTCCCCTTCAAGGGCGCGAATTGTGTCACAGTGATCTGTGGGTTGACCGAGTGTTTTAGGTTTCTCAATCGATTCCGACGCGTGAAGCTGCATCAGCTCACCGAGATATGCAGAAGGACTATACACTAAGTATTGTTGATCATCAACAAGCAATTCTTGACTCTCACCACAAAAGCATTTTTCTTACTTCTTTAATAAACAACTTTAGAACTTTACCTAGAGCTGTCAATTTTATCTATCATGCTGTTTGGCTGTCAACGATCGAAACAAGTTTAGTGGAAGCATCATATCTGCAGAGGTTACTGATCCTGCGCACATATATGCGTCCCGTAAACATACATCACGCAGAAAGGCAGCAGAGGCAACATATGCGGACTCATGCATCTTGAGCTCAAGACATGGTTGATGTTTTTGCAACGTCCGCTGCTTTGCGAATTTGTTCAACGAAAAGTGACCTTTCAGCTTCTTCCTCCTCCTAAAACACGACTGTTATAGGGTCACGCTCAACTATACATCTCACCCGATTTAAGGCCGGAAACGCTTCCGTCTTCTGACATCACTCATCTTCTTGTCTGTCCTCTCCGTTCACCAAAACTAGGTCCCTCTTTTCGCCTTCACAACCGCCCAACAACTGAAACTCGCTTCAGCACACGGTGTCCAAGATGGCCAAACACTCACTCTCACCAACTACAAACCCACATACAAAGCGCCCTGCTCCACCTACCACAGAGGCAAATGATTACACCCTGGCGGCTTCATCCACTTGGCTCACCATCGGTCAGTGCGCACTCACGCTCGAACAGGAACACATTGCCCTTCGTGCCTTGGAAGCCGCCCTTCGACACACCCCAGACCACCTTGAATCGCTCACCCTTCTGAGTAGGGTTTTGAGGGTGAATAACAAACAAAAGGCTATCGATGTGATACTAGCAGCTCTTTCACGCTTCCCGAAGTTAAATAGCGAGCCGTCTCTTTGGGTAGAGGTGGCGGAATCTCACTACGCTCTCAAGCAGTACGAGCAAGCACACCAAGCTATCAGCCGGGCGCTTAGCTTCAAGCCGAACGACCCAGAGCTATTGATGATTGCTGGTCGTTCTCTTGATCACCTCAATGTATCACACGCCCAACATACATACCAGACGCTTCTCTCAATCCTGAATCCACAGCGTGGAACGCAAGAAGCTAACATTGCTCGTGAGGCTCACTACAGACTCGCACTGATTCTCATCGGATCGCAAAACTGGAAAAGCGCTACAACTGAACTACAGACAGCTATTTCTTGGGGATTACAAACAAGAGCCGATACTGAGCTATTATGGTGTACACTTGCCAATGTCAGAGAAAGAGCTGGTGACATAGATGGCTCCCTTCAAGTTTGCCGAGATGCACTTCAGGTTGTGGGATTCAAGCGCAAAATTTCTGTCATCACAGGATACTTGGCATTGGTCCCTACTAAGTCACTCACAGGCGATCCTGAGTATGTCATTTCTATTCTCACTCCGTTGGTCGCAGTGAGCTACGATGACGAACTTGACAGTCTCACATGGTACCTTCTAGGCCAGGCGCACTCACTATCAAACAACCCACGTCAGGCATATGAGGCCTTCCAGTGTGCGTTGAAGAAGGGTAAGCTCTCCCCACTGCCATGGCTTGCCGTTGGTGGCCTTTACCTCAAGATGGGTCAACTTCCAGATGCGTTAGCGGCATATTCACAGGCGGCTTCTCTACTTGTCGAAGATGGATCGAAGATCAGTGCTGCTGCGAGCGCCGCAGCTTGGGATGGTCTTGCATGTGTGTATGAGCGTTGTGATGACCAGGCAATTGATGCCGCCGATGCTTATGCTAGAGCTGCAAGTTGTTACAGAGCTGCTAATGACTCGAGAGCCGCAACCCAGGCGGAATAGAGAGCTCACTCATTACAGGCTGCTTCGCGCGGTGAAGCTCCAGTGCCAACATTGAGACCAATTCCAGAGACCCCTCAGTCACTTGTGAGAGATTTGATGATGAAGGCAATTCAGGCAGAAGCACAAGCAGCAGAAACACAACAAACAGAAGCCACATCCAAGCAGTTCCATCATCTTCCACTACCTAAAGGGTCACTTGTCACCAGTACCAGTGTGTCTCGCTCTCCAACAGAGAAAGGAACACCGCAATGGAAGGGCCAAGCGCCACTACACGTTTCCCCAGCTCCTCAGCCTCCAAGATCTTAGCAGACCCCTACACAACCTGCACTGTTACCACAGCCTCATCACCCACCACAACCACCACAATTATCACAACCGGCCCAACAGCAGGCCCCACAACCACCAATGCTAAACCAACAACCTATGTTGCATCCGCTTCAACATCATCAGCAGCAACCACACCAACAATAGCAATAGCCTCAGAATGCACACCAGCAACAAGCTATGCACCAACAGCATCCTCCGCAACCACCACATTTGCAATACCCGCCACAAATGCCACAACATATGCCTCCTGGCCCTCCACAAATGCACTACTACCCACCACCTGGTGCAGTCTGGAGATAAAGCTGGTTTTGTACTATATTCAAACGTTGACTAGGCTAACAAACTAATGTACGATTAGACGCATGAAACTACTATTCGATTGTGCTCAGCAGTAGATTGGTGTTTGGGTGGTGTTTCTCTCTTTCACATCAGCTACAAACCTAACCTCTTGCTTATTACTTATTCACATGTGAATAGTTGCGTCCAATCTAGTGCAAAGGTCGAAAATGCAAACACGCGCCCTACATTGTCAAAAACTGCAAAGAGTGTAGTTAAGCACCAGCCACCAGCCACCGCTCCGAGCTCCGAGCTCCGAACTTCCCTCGGCTTAGCTCTGGATGGTACGAGATGGTGTTATATATTTAGACAGCAGAGATGTCGGGGACCAGCACCACAGAGTCCGTAGGATCGAGATCTCAAAACCGGGCGCTAATTGTTCCTGAAGGGCACTTTCAGGCGCGTCGATGATCAGCGTTGATTTCGCCGTTTGCGCTTTTCTTCAACGCGTCGTAGGCTGGATCCGCGCCAAAATGGAGCGCGCGCTATCGAGATTAGGAAATACGGCGAGAACTCCCTGCCTTTGGCGTTGCGAGCTTGTACAAAACGGGAGATACAACACAGAATTTGGTGCAACAACGCATATATAACGCATAAGGTGCGCATCTTTGACGCAATGTTGCACCCCAAAAATGGATGCCCTTAGAAATGATCAGCTCCAGAACACGTCTCCTTTGACGAAAGGAGTGCTTTGTTCATGGTGTAAGTAAGGTGTTGTCACCTGGTAATTGTTTCGTTTTTAACCTGCTAAACATTCCTCAACGAACATTCTTCTCATTCACCTACCGTACTTTCAACAACACCACCACTGGAGCCAAAACATTCCCTCCAGCTCATTTGCGCCATCATCCCCATCAACACCATCTCACCGACTTGCATCTCCATTCCGTTCCGCTTCTAATCAACGGCACCGAACATATTCATCATCTCTACCGCTCCCGTGACAACCTTTTCAGCTAGCATTATCAGACAAGATGCAAAGAAGCAACACCATAAGCAATCTTCGTGAAAACACGTCTAAGAAACTATGGTCCAACCCTTTCTCACGAACTCAGAGAGATTCGCCAGCACTCACGCGCAACGCATCAAAACCTGATCTAGTGCCGGCTTCCACGGTGAAGCCGGTCAAGAGTTCCATGTCCAGGTCACAATCTTCCTTGAATGTTGTGTCAAACTCTACATCAGCCTCGCATTCCTCCAAAAAATCCGTAAACAGAAGAAGTTCACTAATCATCGACACCACTCATAAACACGAAAACACACAGAAACACAGATCACTGATGGGCTTTGGGACACTCAAAGTCGACACATCAAACCTGACAGATCCAAAGGAGATAGAATTCTACAATCAACTGTTCGGGACTGGCACGGGTACAATCATGGAGGAGGATGAAGATGAAGAGAATAATTCTCCAGTGATCTCAACACTATCCTCCAATGAGTTGTGCACATCCACCACTGGCTCAACAATGGCATCATCGCCAGAAGAACGTACGTCACAGGGGCGAACACAACGTGACTTTGAAACACTAACATCTACTCTTGAAGACTACCAAATCTTCACGAAGCGCAGCTCTCTTTTGTTCAGTCCCACCTCTCGTTTCTCCATGACTCAAAGCACAACGATCGGAACGACAGAATCCAATACACTCTCCGCATCAGAATCACTACCTTCCCTCGCTTCCTTGGAGACGATAGAGTCGGAGGTTGATGTGAATGTGATGAACATCTCCCACTCGCTATGGGTTGGAATCACAGAAGTTGAGGAAGGATCCAAGTTGGATGCACTGGATGGACTTGATGCCTCATCAGTTTTCAGTGAGATTTCTGAAAAGACGATCCGAGGGAGAGCACATGCTCACCACAGAACATCATTGATCTTCGCATGAGTTCAATTACTACTCAGGTAAATAGCTGTTATCGATAAATCGTCCAAATCTGGACATTCTCAAAGCACTTCCATGTAACGCATAGCGACAAACAGCCGGAGAAGGAATCGTTTATACCAGTTGTGTTCGTAGGTGACAGGTGCCCTACGAGGACCACTCTCTCAGTTAGGATATCACGCCACCACGAGCGCATGGGGCTACCGCATTCTATGTATTTCGAGTGATCTCTATCCAATTGCAAAGGCACGGTACCCGTTTGACCCTTTGTGAATTCCATAGAATTCTATCGACAACTCTGTGCCATTGGTTTACTGGTACGCTTACCCCGGACCGAAAGTTCCGCTGGTTCGGGCAACATACTACTACTCTTCTAGAAAACTCCAACGTGGGGTTGACACATAACATTCACCAGCACAGCATTAGCAAAGATAACGTGACTGTCACAGGCCAACACCAAAAATGGTAATGTTCAATTATTCTGGAAAGTTCATGGTGGCTGTGCACTGAATCCCGTTGTGTATATAAGAAGCTAGAGAGTACTCCAGCATGTAGAATTGGATTGTGAGATCATACCTCATTCACTACTCATCAGAAGCAATTACACTTTCGAACGATCTCATACACGCATAACATGTCTTTCAACACTTTCAACTCGCCATTCTGGAACTTCTTTGACAACATTAACGATGAAGTTGACCAGTTCAATAGACTGCTCGAGAACACTGGGTTTGTTAACCGCAGAGTCAGAGCTTCACCATCCAGAACTCAAGCAGCCGTTACCGGTGACGACCACAAGGAGGTGACCACCAACAGTAACGACAAAAACGAGTTAGCCAGACGTTCAAATGAATCCCAAAGCTTACTACCATCTTTCTTTGGGTCTCCATACTTCAGCAGCTCCTTCGATGTTGTACCACCTGTTGACGTTCTTGACAACGAACAAGAGTACGAACTCCACATTTCAATTCCAGGTGCCAAGAAGGAAGACATTAACCTTGATTTCCATCCTGAGAAGAACGAAGTCGTCATCAGTGGTGTAGTCAACGGACACTCAGATGAGGCTTCCAAGAACTTGAAGCTCCAGGAACGTCGCTCAGGTAAGTTTGAGCGCCGTATCACTTTGCCAACATCTACAAAGTTGGATGAAGAGAACATCAAGGCCAACTATACCAATGGTGTTCTAGTTTTGAGAGTTCCAAAACTACCAGATACCAAGAAGACCTCGAGAAGAATTGAGATTAGATCCAGCGAGTCGTGGGAGTCTGGTAACTCTCATGCGGCAGTCGAGGAGAAGGAGTCGACTGGTGGTGACGCAGAAGCGGAAAATACCACAGAAGACAAACAACAGTGATTTCTGATCGGTAGCTTACTCAAATACTCACAAACCCACATCAAAACATCAATCTTTCTATCTTTATATATATGGATCGCAATTGAAAATACATGTGATAAATCGATCGAGTACATGATAAACTTTAAACCCTTTTGATTGACGGCATAGTCATAGCAAAGTTGAATTGAGGACTTGGAACTCTGGCTGATCAACTGCACTTCAACCACAATGGACCAAACTGTTGCTTGTAACTACTCATGATATACTTGTACTGTACGATAACTTAACTGACTACTGAGCATATCCCGTGGATGATTAGTCAGCAAACCAATACGGGATGGCAAAAAATAATGCTATTACCTGGAATCGAACCTGGGTTTGCTCGGCCACAACGAACTGTACTAACCACTATACTATAATAGCTTACTTGTGTAACGAATTTATCGCGCATCTAACAGTACTAGTCAGTGGGAGTACTGGCAGGTGTACGGATGTACTTCAAGTGACTGCTATTGTTGCTGACATCCGGGCACACAGCGCGCAATCTGCTGAGACTCTCCACGGCAGCGCACATGACCAATGCCCTCGGAACTGGCCGATTTTGCAGTGTGAGGATAGTGGAAAATTTTTGGGCTGCGCAGATGCTGTAGGTATTGTGTGTACACGCTAATGAAGTTTCTTTTAGCCTAAGGAATAGTCTGCGAACTCTACCGCTTAAAAGTGATTATTCTTACAAACAGACAAAAATGAAATACTTGGCTGCTTACTTGTTGCTCGTTCAGGGTGGTAACGCTTCCCCATCCGTTGCTGACGTCAAGACCGTTCTTGAGACCGTTGGTGTTGAGGCTGAGGAGTCCAGAATCTCTGCTTTGTTGGAGTCCCTTCAGGGTAAGACCCTCGAGGAGGTCATTGCTGCTGGTAACTCCAAGTTGGCTTCTGTCCCAACTGCTGGTGCTTCCGCTGGTGCCTCTGCTGGTTCCGCTGCTGCTGCTTCTGGTGACGCCGCTGTCGCTGAGGAGAAGGAGGAAGAGGCTAAGGAGGAGTCCGATGACGACATGGGATTCGGTTTGTTCGACTAAACTGCTCGCAACAGCTTGTTGAAAACGAAATAAACTTTGCATTATCTCCCCTTATTTTCTTTTATTCGATCGTAGATTTATTGTTTGCGTGAGCATCACGAACAAACCAAGTAGTGAAGATATGGCTACTCAATCGCTACGAGTTGGACAGTACTTACAATCTGACTGAACACAAGATTGTCACAAAGAGCTAGTTAAGTCACTGATAGAGCCAGCTTGTCAACCCCGATAAGTGGATCCTCGAGTGTAGTGAGCATACGAGTTGAGCATAATGTGTATCATATTAGAAGGCCCCGTCAAGACAAATCATGCACTAGAAGTTTCATCCAACATGCTGCTCAGATCCACTCTTCTCTTCCCGGAATGACTGTTCAGTTTCTCCAAGATAACCCTCAATTTGACGATCTCCTCTCTCAGCTCATCTCTTCCCGCAACTGGAAGATTTCTTTGAATCGAGGCTTTGTCTCCGATCTTGGAAGCAACCAGGCCTTGATAATTCCGCACCAACTCGATCTTCCGCCTAAGGCTTTCAACTCGTTGCACTTTAGCTATGAGACTGAGTCTCTCATCATTGTAAGCTGAGAAACCTTCATCGGCAACTTCGGGGAGATCTTTGATTTGCTCAACTAGATCATCCAGTACGTATACGTTCAGGTCGGACTTAATGTCTACAGGGACATCAATCCCCTGAACTACCTGCAGGGTTTTTCGTTTCTCCTCTGCCTTCTCATCCCATAGTTGCTAGATCTGCTCTGCCACTTGCTTAATTGCCTGCTTGGAGAAGTTCTTCTGATAATACGACGAGACCTTAGCGTTAACTGATATCTCATGTTAGTGAGTGCCAATCGTAAGAAAATGGAACCAACATCACAATCAAACACCTGAAGAATGTATATATAACTGTGGAGAAGTTGCAACAGTAGGTACTTACTAGTCTGCATCGCAGCACTCATGTCTCTTCGTGTGTAGCCTGTGTCATTAATTAAGCGATCCACTCTTTGGTCGAACTTGAGAGGCTGCTTCAATATTCGCACCTGGTCTTCAATAAATCGTGTAAGCTCGAGATAGTTATAGTGTTGACTCATGCTAATAATAAGATAAGGAGTTCCAGAAGGATTTAACAGGTGGAGAGTAAACAGTAAACATACCATCATAAACATAGAGACGCGTGTAGGATTCTCTACAAAACACGAGTTCGCGACGCCCTACGCGAAACCCAGCTGCTGCTACGGCTGAAGAACCCGGCGAGGTAGGCTTCCCCGGGGCTATAACGTGGGAGCCGGGATGTGTCAGAAGAGAAGTTCCCTCACCCCGGGGACATCTTAGTCTGGGGCTGCCAGAGACCGCAAAGAACTTGGCTGGGATTTGAGCCTAAAGCTATAATACTTGATATATACGAGCGCTAAGCTACTTTAGCGGCCAGGTTTCTAGCGGCCATAACCTAAATGAGCAAACTGAATAGTTGTGTGGACATTTGAAATACATAGAAATAGATTGCTTGTACCATGAATCTTCATTGGCCTTGTGACTCTTAGGTGACGTCAAAATCTCCAATTCAAACACTGCCTACCTTGCCGGCTAAAAGTTGACCCTCTATATAGTTTTGACAGCCTTTATCTATATATAAAACTCAAGTTGAACCTCATTCAGAGTACAAGGTACAGCGTCGGTCTTCATGCCCGGTACTCATCAGCCTGGTGACGATCGGCCCGGGTCTCTGAACACGCCCCATCTTGCCTGGAGAGATTATCCCGAGGTTTGCATATCCATACAGGACGTTTGCGCCTAATGAATTAACTCCAAGTTTCATATGAACCCGTGATGATCTGCTTAAGATTGATGTTAAGAAACTACACTTAGCAAAATATTAGTTGTGTAATGAAGTCTCGAATACTTACCCGTACACTAGGGTATATCTGGACGTAAGAACATGCCTTTTGGTTTTAACCATTCTATAAAGTCGTAAATTGGACAGCAGTTTCCAGCCTGAATTCAAACTGTTCTTTCTTTTTCTTCAGTTGCATACAAACTCTCCACCAAACTGTTGTCAGTAGTTCTATACCTGAGTTGCAAATTGAGGACTGAAAAGATCTAAATTCAGTTCAACAGCTTCCGATTCTACTTGCCTCAAGGTCATGAATCATACGATCATACGAGAACTTCACAGGCAGACAGTAAACGTCTCAGAAAAAAGTCACTCGGTTTCACACATATAAAATTGAAGAACATAGTATTTTCTCAATTGCTTAGCGGTCCAAGCATTTCTCAAAGGAGGCTAATGCTGAACTTGTGAGTTCCCAAAATATCATGCCGGGGCACAAAAATCACATGCGCGAACACCGAGATGCACATGTGGCAGTCGAGTCACGTCTGCGCTGTAAAACTTTCTGCCTCGAATTACAGTGAAAGACTCCATGAAACGGAGCTTACTTCCAGAACTGACCCTTAAAACCGCATGGCGGAGCGCTGGTTGCGTTAACCCCGACCGAGCCTAGTCCATGGACGGACATAACTAGACCCGAACCGCTCTGTGGTCTGCTAGCCTGATCAAAGGGGGAATTGACAGTCATACCATGGCAGTGCTGTTCTCAAGATAAGAAGTGACAATATCTTGCATTTCAGTCAACACCAGCCCAGCACATCAGTAACATAGTGTTATTTCGATATGCTATGATTCCATCGGTCCAGCCTGTAATAGTCCCAGCTATCTGTAACCGGTCTTCAGACTAGCCTCGATTTATATTAGGCGTTATCATGGTGTAGTTACCAAGACGCTACTGATGTGTGCGTGTAGGAGGCTGCACTCATGGTAGCTAAATTGTCATAATAGTTAGTGTTGAAGTACTGGGTGGGTTAATCTAACTCATGCCATGGCCTTCAGGACCAACCGGAAATGGTCGCTGGTCAATGCAATCAACCTAGGCGCGTGCACATCTCAGCTTGTGTTGCCCTTGGTCAATCACTCAAAAGGCCAAGTCATTAACAAAAGATCTAACTTCATTTGCTAATCGTGTATTGAACAACCCTCAAGAGGATACTTTCCGACATAGTAATGCTGATCTTTCTCGAGAAGATTATAAGAAAAATTTCTGTCCGTTCTTACACTTCGAGATGTACCTGGTCTTTATCATCGTGAGGTCGCCTGTAGTTGCCTCTAATTCAATTTCTGCAGTACACTCCGCACAACGTCATATGTTATTGAGGATCTCGGTTATCACAGGTGGAATTATCGGCGGTCTTGGAGATGAAAAATTGAACGGGAGACTTTCCGCAAGCACCTGCAGCAGTCATTTGTAAGCGCACCGAAATGGGAGATTCGGCCGAGGTGTTGACTTAGTGGCCGCTGGCAGGGGTGAGTCCACTAACGTTGCTCTGAGCGCAATTGCCTCCTGATGGATCTAATCGCATCTGAATCCTAACCAAATCTCCTTTTAACTCCATCAACCAGGCAGTGTTAGAGCTGTATATTCCACGCTGTAGCCGTTTCTCTATCAGAAGTCGCCATCACAGTGAGGTGGCCAACGGAGAAAGCTGTAAAATTCGGATTCTTGCACGGCGGGGAGACCAGAAACCAGGACAATATAGGCTCTAGTCCCACAATGCCGCTGCAGATGAAAGCCTAGTCTCGACCGGCAAGGCCATTTTCACCGATATTTGACTCGTATGCTTGCATGCTGAAGAACCCCGGTCAATGCAGTGACTCCACCAGTGTTAGACAACGTTCGCACTTCGCCATACCTTATATAACTGCAAGTCCTCGCACATCCCTTGACGCCTTCTGGCACTGCTGACCATCAACATTTCACAGTGCACGCCTCATCGACTTGTTGTGCATTCAGCCAGCGGACCATTATCCTGAACCCGGTGCTAGACGTTCAGCCCTTCATACATCCTGCCCACAGATCTCCAGTACCGGCCAAAATTTCAGCTGTAAACTTTAATATCCCTGATCGCCTGCCGGCTGTATAAACTAACGGTTACTCCCACATCAACGCTCCAGACACCAGGTCTTATCTCCAAGACCCCCCTCATACTCGACTCATCCAAAGTGTTAAACTTCACGTACCCCACCTCTCTGCTTCAGGCAGGCTCTGCTCCCACAATGGTGCCCTCATCCACTGACTCCCAGCCATAGCAAGGTCTAGAGTCAAGCATGGTTTCAAGCGTCATAGGGAACCCAGACACAGACGACAACACAAAGAAGCTCGAATACAAGAACTTGATCAAGGACAAAGTGTTGAAGCCCTCCAAGCTTTCCAGATTCGATGCTGTCCGTGGCCACCATTCTCACCTTGTGATCAGAGACTCGCACTACCTCATCAAATCGCCCACGTCCTTCATCACTTGCGCCTCCTGTCATAGAGGTCGTGTCTTGAAGATCCAGGCCATCCAGGACCTCGAAACGGAGGAGCTGCTGGACGAAGTATACAATACTATTTGCAAAAACCCTTGCTCAAAGAGGAAGAACACCACAAAGGAGACACAGCTGGCGTACGATGGAAAGAAGAGACAGCAAAGCTTACCAACTGTATCCTCAGAAGCTACTGCACACACACCAGAGCCACTGAGCTTCACTGCACCTGCCATGAGACCTTCACTACTTCCAGCACATGTAACATCATATCCTCTCCCTCAGTCGTCCTCTTCTGACCTTCTCTCCCACTCCATTTCATATTCTCAGGACAACTCAAGTCCAATACCCTCGTTCGATGATTTCTTTAGTGACTTTGAGCCCTTGCAAAACCTCCCACAGATTTCCAAAACCCTGGACATCAACTCCATTGGAACTACTGTAAAAGTTTCCACTTTCACACTAACTTCTTTGTTCAACGCACAGTCCAACTTCCCCACGAACCTGGACATGTTTCTATCCCATTCCATTGAACAGCAGTTTCATCCCTCATTTTACACACACGATACCCTCATAATCCCTTTCCCTGTGTACGCGTGTACATTGTACTCCAAGGATGGTAATAAGTCACATTTTCTGAGAGATGAGGCGTTCCAGAGATCACTATAGACAAGGATAAGGGACTTCACTCACCAGGTGGATGTTGACCTCGCCAATTTAAAAGTTATCATCTTTTTCAACTACTTCCAGGAGGGTGTACCAGAGAGACCACAGGAGAACCAAAGTCACAAGTATGTTGGCAATGTCTATGTGCTACACTCCTTCTCTGTTCTTGCTGATTCCAGTCTGAGTTTCTCGAACCTAAGATACAGTTTTAACCACCACTATACATGGGTGGACTCCAAGGATGAGGCGCAGAAGAACCATCTGTTCAATGAGCTTGTACTTTCCAAATTGCAAAACGAGGTTTTTATGAAGACAAACGAGGTTGCACTAGGAACACACGTCAACCCGTTGGTACTCGATCGTCCAGCATTGATGACCATCATCCCATTCACGACTGAGGACTCTTACGTTCTCAGTGCCAATGGCAGTCTCTTTGTTATCTGTTTCATTTCACTAAAGTTGCTAAGAATCTTGCTTGGTGAAGATGGACTGCAGATGATTGGCTATGTCAGTACCATTCAGTTCAACTCGAAGTTCCATCTCTACTTGCTTAAACAGCTCTTGGACTAGCTAAGGCGTGCAGAACGCTCTAAGCACTACAGCCTTGTATGATGGAAACCAAAGATATACGCTTCTCTATATTTGAGTTGTTTCAGTTTCAATCTCCCGAAACTAAAGTACGACGTTTATGATTTCTTGACAGTGAAGTAGACACTAATTTG
This sequence comes from Petasospora euphorbiae, assembly GCA_030567115.1. NCBI lineage: Eukaryota > Fungi > Ascomycota > Saccharomycetes > Phaffomycetales > Wickerhamomycetaceae > Petasospora > Petasospora euphorbiae. The sequence goes on from JAJLRQ010000163.1 coordinate 55,523, forward strand.
CCCTGTGTTGTGATACTAGTCAGCACAAAGCGCACTATTATAACAATACTACAGAAAATTTATTTTTAAATCATATGTGAATTCCAATCAGTAAGAAAGAAAACAGAACGAAACGACAAAGAGCAAATGTACAGAGGTAAAGAGAAACTCCTTACAACTTGTCATAGTACTCAGTGTACTCTGGAACAACCTCCTTAAGACCGTGTCTCTTACGGGCAGCGACAACAATCTCACCAGCCTTAGAGGTTGGGTCGGTTGGGTCGGTCTGGAGAGTGGCCCAGTGGTCGAAGACCATCTGTGGGAAAGCCTGACCACCGGTAGCCTGTCTCAACTCACCGGTGAAACCGAAGGACTCGTTAACTGGCAAGTAAGCCTTGACAGTGAACAATGGGGTACCTGGTCTCTGCTCCTCGGAGATAACCTGACCTCTCTTCTTGTTAAGAACAGAGTAGATACCACCGACAGCGGTCTCTGGACACTGAATCTCAACCAAGAAGACTGGCTCCTGGATTCTTGGCTCAGCCAACAACATAGCAGCGTAAGTAACTCTTCTCATGGTTGGCAAGATCTGACCAGCACCTCTGTGGATAGAATCAGCGTGCAAAGTAACATCCATGATGTTGAATCTGATAGCACGGATAGACTCCTCAAGGATTGGACCAGCACCGGAAGCCCAAGCGAAACCGGAAACAACGGAGTCCTTGATCTCAGCCAAGTACTGAACAGCCTTGGTCTGGTCAACGACAACGTTTGGACCGTTACCCTCTGGACCGAAACACCAGATCTTTCTGGCGTCAGTGACATCCCAACCGAACTCGTCAGCCATGATTCTGGCACGAGCCTTGAAGTCATCCTTAGGGTTGATCTTACCAGACTCAATGGCCAAAGCAGTCTCCTCACCCAATGGCTCAGCCTTCAAGTAAATACGGTTATGCTTGTTTGGAGACTTAGACAAAGCGACCATGGAGGACTCAGCGTCAACAGTCTCTCTGTAAGCAACGACTGGTGGGGAAATCTTCAATGGAATACCAGCGTGGTCGTTCTCCAAGTCCTGAAGACAAATCTCCAAGTGCAACTCACCGGTACCGGCAACCAAGTGCTCACCGGACTCAGACATGGTACAAAGGACACATGGGTCAGACTTAGACAATCTCTTCAAACCCTCGACAAGCTTTGGCAAGTCAGAAGCGTTCTTAACCTCAACGGCAACCTGGACAACTGGGGAGACAGAGAACTTCATGACCTTCATGTTGTGAGCAGCCTCGTTGGTGGTGATAGTACCAGACTTGAGCAAGAACTGGTCAATACCGACCAAACCGATAATGTTACCGGCTGGACAGTCGTCGATTGGCTCGACGGTTCTACCCATCATCAAAACGACTCTCTGGATAGCCTTAACGAACAAGTCGTTCTTGGAACCTGGGACGTAGTTTGGACCCTGGATTCTGACCTTCTGACCGGATCTAACAGTACCGGCGAAGACACGACCGAAGGCGTAGAATCTACCCTTGTCGGAGGTTGGAACCATCTTGGAAACGTACAACATCAAGTCAGCCTTGGCGTCACAGTTCTTGATAGCAAGACAGTGGGCATCGTCAGATGGACCCTCGTACAAGGTCTCAGCTCTGTAAGCCTGGGCGGTAACTGGGGATGGCAAGTGCAAGACAATCATCTCCAAAAGAGCGTCAGCAGCTGGCAAGAACTTCTTCATGACAACCTTCAAGAGAGCCTTACCCTCGAGCTCCTTCTCGTCAGCCTTCAAGTTGATCTCAAGCTTCTCCAAAAGAGCTGGGATCTCATCCTTCTTGAAGTTCATGATGGCAGAGAACAATCTGAAGATTGGGTCCAAGACGAACATGTTGAAAGCACGCTCCAATGGCTTTCCATCGGCGTCCTTGTCCTTGTTAGTCCACTTCTTGGTCTTTGGGTTGAAGTAAGAGTCACCCCACAATCTGTCCATCATCTTGGTCTTGTCGACACCGAACTTCTTGGAGTATCTGGTAGCGAACTGACGGACAGTGAAGGCCCAACCGTGCAAACCGGAACCGAAAGCAACGGTACCCCTCTCTGGGTAGACCTGAACATCACCAATAGACTTGTCAGTGTAGGTGGCAATGATAACGTTGACGGACTCAACGGTTCTGGCGAAAGACTGGTACAAGTCCTCCTTCTCAACCTGCAACTCGAGCAAAGCTCTGTCAACCTTGTTGATAACGACAACTGGCTTAATTCTCTCACCAAGAGACTGTCTCAAAACGGTCTCGGTCTGGACACAGACACCTTCAACACAGTCGACAACGACCAAGGCACCGTCAGTGACACGGAGAGCGGCAGTAACTTCAGAAGAGAAGTCAACGTGACCTGGGGAGTCGATCAAGTTAATCAAGAAAGAGTTACCGTCGGTCTTCTGCTTGATGTCCTTGACATCCTCCTCAGCCTGCTCGGAGTAAAGAGAGATAGCGGTAGACTTGATAGTAATACCTCTCTCCTGCTCATCCTTTCTGGTGTCCATGAATCTGGCGTCACCAGCGGCCTTAGCGGAAATAATACCAGCACGCTGAACCAAGGAGTCAGTCAAAGTAGACTTACCGTGGTCAACGTGGGCAATGACGGACATGTTACGGACGTTGGTAACCTTGTCCATAAGGCCACGCATCTGATCGACTGTGAAGTTCACTATGTTGGGATGTTAGTAAACTGTGATATAGAAGTGAGCACCGAGATCGTCCTGACTTTATATGGTCTTCCTGAGTGATAATTGATCGCAGCTAAGAAGATTGCCAGCTGGTACAGCCCATGTGGCGGTGTACTGTAGCTCATCGACTTCGCTCAATCACCGCGCCGTTCTCCCACCATTCTAGGAGTCTCAGTCGGGACAGTCTGCAATACATTGTCATTGTGACTTACCCATCTTGACTGTTTTTTAATTAGTTGAGTTGAGATGATGTTTCTCTTGGTGAGCTAACCAATGGTCTAAGGACGCAGAAGAGGAGGAAAAAGGCGGAAGCAAAATTTTCAGCGCGGGCGGCACTCTAGCAAGTTTTTTTTTTTTTTTTTTTTTGCCCTTTTTCTAGCTGTCTTGGTGCCTGGGTAACTCGATGGACTAGTATTTACGCCAGCTTTCGCGAACGTTTCATCAGATTTTGGCAGCATCTGGAACAAAACTGCATCTAGATTTTCCAAACTTAGGCTGGACCAGTCTGTAATTTACGTTGGTGTCTCCCCACTGGCGGGGAACGATTTGCGTTACACCCTGTGCGCTAAAGTGAGATACAGCCAGTGTACGATATCACTTATCACCGTTGGCTGAAGGACGATTTATCCTTCGCTAAGTATTGGAGATGTTAGTAGAATGATTAAGTTGATGCGAGTATTCATCAGTAGCTACCTTGGTGCTTGAACATGAGATCGTGTATAAATTGCTGCGAAGATGGAGGACGGTTAAAAGGTTGAACCACCCAGCAAAGAAGCAGCGTTACGTGCATCAATTGGAGTCTCATCAATCTCCTCTTCATCAGTGATGGCTGGAGGCTGTGGGAGCTCAGCTTCTTCCTGCTCTTGTTGCAGAATGTCGGCTGACAGGTGTGAGACTTTACGGTCACCACTCCAGCTGTCGCCATCAGGGCCCTGTGATGACGTGTTGACAAGCTTCTTCACTGGGTAAGCCTCACGACCAAGTCTAGCAAGTCCACCATTCTCGTCAACAGCCCTGACATCCAATCTGATCTTCTCCATCACTTTGAGCTTTCTTCTCTCGTACTCAATCTTTCTGAGGACGAAGGTCTTCAAGATAGCAGCGAACTCCTTCTCGATGTACGCCAGATGCTCCTCTCTTTCGATAAGCATTTCCCTTGTGATTCTCTTGATGCGCTTGGTGAGATTCTCCTCAAACGCAGTGGCTTCTTCAAATGCCCTGATTGCCTCGTCTACTTTGATCGGATTGATATCCCTTTTGGATCTCAATTTACTAGCAGCCTCACGCTTGATCTTGGTGTTTCCTTGGGCATTGATAAGATCCCTCATGAGCAAGTGTCTGTTCGTCAATGCCTCCTTGATGATGTAGCCATCATTCACGATGTTTTGCAAACCGTCTCCGAGAGTGGCCAGGTCGAACGAGGCGATGATGGACTCAAGATCGCCGACAGTTGTAATCATCTTGCCAACCTTCTTCCACATATTTTGCATTCCTGGGTGGAAACTTTCCAATGTGCTCAACTCTGAGATCTTGGAGCCCAAGTCATTCTCACCTTGACCCAAAGCCTTTCTGAGCTTGGTGAGCTTCTCCAGTTTTTCAATAATACTTTTCGAATTTTGGTAGATGGATTTGATTAACGGTCTGAACTCAGCAAGCTCTAAAACTTCGTCGTATGGTGGTTGGAATTGCTTCAATGTCTTTCTCTTCAAGCCAGAAGCGGGTAGTTGGGACTTATTGACTGGTGTGTATGTGCCAAAGTCACTAGTGACGAAAAACATGAGCTCTTCATTACGGAGCAAAATTGGGTTTGCTGTAATTCTCGTGAACCATCTCTGGAAGCTCATTATGGTGTGTCTGTAGTCCTCCTCATTCTGGATACCGTAGTTCGTTGATGGTAGAGGAAGCGCTGGAACGAAACACTCCGGGTTAGCGCCATTGAGGAACTTCCAGAAATTGCTGAATTCGTTGTAAGACTTTTTCAATCCTTTATATGCTCTCTTTCTAAAATTTGGAATGTTTGTGCTTAAGTCGAAGATGACCGCTGGGTTCTCCTTCTTGTTGGCCAATGAACCGCTTCTCTCGAGAGCTGTAACTTTGATAACTACCTTGAGGTCATCGTTTCCAGCCCTCTCTGGAACCAGCAGCCGTAACTGGCAATCTTCCTCAGACCCAGACACCACATCTTGGCTTACCTCGTTAATAGGTGGAGCTGGCGTGTCTATATCGGTTGTGATTGGGACATCCACTGTACCGTCCTCATCTTCAGCGGGCGGTTCCACCGTTGGCTCGGCGCCAGCCACGGCGGGTTCGGCGAATGGATTATTATCAAACTCGTCCGGGTCGTATGCAATTGTAGAGGACATTGTGATCTTTGGTGTTATATTCAATCAATGGGAGTTCGAGCTGTCTGCTGTTTACTGATGTTGAGCTGGGTGGCCTTTCACGCCAACTGGGAAGGCCGATACAATTCCGCGCCAGAGCTCGATCTCCCCCAATCACACCAGTACACCAGGGCTTGGTGAGTCTTATCTTAGATCTGCCCAACACCTTCTGGGCCTTGACACCTGATCTACCACATCAACTGATATTTATACCTACTAGCTAAGTCAGGCCGTCCTGTATAGGCAGTACCGTCGCACATCTGCAATTGTCACAAAAAATCACAATGGCCAGACGTATGATTCTCAACCCTTCGAAGGCAGGTGACGTCGCTATAAAGGGCATTATCTTCGACATGGACGGAACCCTCTGTCTGCCTTAGACGTGGATGTTTGCTGAGATGAGGGCAGAGATTGATCTAAAAAACAGAGATGTTGACATCCTGAAGTTCATTGGAGAAATGACACCTGAGGAGCAGGTCATTGCTAACGAGAAAATAGCCAATGTCGAGAAGAAGGCCATGAAGCTGATGGTGAGTGAACTTCTCCCGGCATACAACACCGTTTTAAAATCCTCGGCTAATACTAACCACACCCTGAACATATAGGAACCTCAGCCCGGTCTCAATGAGCTTATGGGTGTAAGTTTGAGTTGAATGACATGTGTACATCAAGAATTTGCCCACTCTAGCATGCAAGTCCTGAGGTGACTGATACTAACACCACTGCAGTTTTTGACCTCGCTCAACATACCAAAAGCCATTTGCACAAGAAACCTCATCGTAAGTGTACCTGATAAGTACTAATATTCAGGCACAAGCAGTCTACTAACACTCAAGCACCTTTCAGACACCGGTAAACCACCTCATGACAAATTTCCTTCCATAGGAGACACTCCACCCAATAATCACCAGAGAGTTCACACCACCAAAACCACACCCTGCACCATTACTGCATATTGCAGAGCAATGGGGTGTTAATCCTGAAAATGTTATAATGGTTGGTGACTCGCTCGATGACATGAAGTCCGGTGATAGCGCAGGCGCTGCCACCATCTTGATCAAGACCCACGCAAACGAATATGTCAGAGGCTTGGAGGAAACTGATTGCACTATTGATTCCTTGTTAGACATGATCAAGCTACTAGAGAATGGCTTCACTACGAAGAACTGAATGACTCTTCGATTAGACAATGTAACTTCAAGGCTGATTCTGTAAGTAGTGGATGTAATGGAGAAATGCCGTCACGAGAGAGCTGAGCTTGTCGGCTTTTGTTGTGTCAAGGTAAATCGTAAACCCAGTCACACGATCTGAGACTGCGTGCCTCACCAACATGCCAATCTAGTCCTTAGCTAATCCATGCGTGCCATGATGATCTCTTTGTAGGAAACCTGTAGAGTTCCATTGGTGATAGCGTACACGCTCTCTGTCTAAACTGAAGAGAGTGACGCCGTAATCTCGATGACACTCGACATATAGACTGTGAGCTTCTCTTCGAGCAGGTACATTGTGGGCTGAGTCGAAAGGCTAATATACAACTTTATTCCCAAGAGCGTTAGTTGTGGTTGTGACAATGGTAGACATTCCGATACCCAGTCCATCCATCTCCAAGATACCATAATCATCCTCATCCTCAGTGACCAATACGTTCGCCTGAAAAAATGAATCAGAAAGAAATTCGACGAACGAGGATGACTATACCGTAGAAACTGGTCCTGTGGCCAATGTTGGAAGAAAGTGCACGCTGCTTCTACTCTTGTCCGTACAATGGCCATCAATGAATGCCATATCGTAGCCATTGTGGTCAATCAACTTCCAACGGTGGATGAAGCGCCTTTCCCACCACTTAAGGGGAGTAGCCAAGAATGTTGCAACAAGATGTGGCATCCCCTTCACATATACATCAAAAGTACAATCCTCCTCAGGATTTCTACGCATAACAATGAATTCTGTAACCACATTCATGTCCAAAGGCTTGATGTGTACACTGTTATGAAGCTCTCTTATCTTCGAGTACTGGTCAATACGGCCTCTCACTAGGTAGTAGAATACTGCACTAAGGAGTGTAGGGACCCAGGAAAGCCAGAACATGCGACTCCTCAATGGAGGGAAGAAGAAGGAGTGGAGAGAAGTGGGTTGCGTAACGACCAGAGGAAGACGAGATCCCACAATATTATGTCTACTGTGCATCCAGTCGAGATATGGTGGAAGCTCTGTGGTTGAGTACACAGTTTCCGTAACTTTAGTCGTACTGACGTTGAGTGCCAATGTGGCTGTTATCGTGGGCCATGGCGGGGAAACGTTGATGGTGGTACTCGTGATCTCCATTTTGTTATTAAGTTTCGAAGATAAATACACAAATTATCAATCAAATATGATCCTCATCTACCTTTGAAATATAAGAAGATCTTTTGATCCTTCAAAAATTGCGTATTTGTAAGTTTTGCACATTGTCTCGCTCATCAATGAATTTGACACAAAGATAGCTTGATGATTTATCACCACGACGGCTTACGAGCCTCAAATTAGGAACGATAAACTTCTATCAATTGCGTTTCTTTCGTCACTGGTCATTTATTAAGCAAGCTGCCAATTCAGTTTATCTGAACATCTCCGGAACCCGACGCTTCAGTGGCGGTAGCGGTCGTTGAGTTAACGGTGCTATCAGATACTCTTGGTAGCTGTGGGCGAACAGATTCATCCCAGACCTTCTCTAAGGGTGGCATTCCATCCAACTCAATCTTCTCGTTGTAGAACTTTTCAGCCTGAAATCTTTCTTTGAAGGTCACACTGACACCTTCATTGCCCTTAGCTCGCATGTCGACAATGCTGTTCTTACCAAACAGATCGAGAGCTCGCTAGAATCCTTCGTTTGATGGATCACTCAAGTTGGTGATTGTGATGGTTTTTGTTCGAAGGTCGAGAGAGCGACTTCCCGGGAGAATAGCTCGCCTGGTGTATGGTGCTCCTATCGCACCCCCACGACCTCTACCTCTTCCCCTAATAACACCACGGCCTCTAGTCCAACCTCTTCCTCTAGGTGGAAATCCACTAGAACTAACGCCTTCAAGTCTTGCCTTATCGTTGGCTATAGCCTCTGGTGTAACTTGGTTCTGTTCCATCTCTGTCTGAATAGCTTCTACTCTGGCTCTTATTGTCTCCTCTTCAGCTGGGTTGACTCTCAATCTCTCCTCAAGCGAGGTCAGTTCATGGGCATAACCTGTGAGCATTCTCTCCTTCACGGCAATGAGCTATCTGAGTTTCTCGTCACGTTCCTTCTTCTTCGCTTGCTTCTCCTCAAATTCCCTTTGCTTCTCAGCTTGCTTGATTTTAAAAGTCTCCAAGTCAAATGGCTCGGGCTTTTGCTCTGCCTTTTTATAGAAGATCTTAATGAATCTGTTGTCAAAGATCGGCTCTGGATTAGACCATGCCCTCTTGGCACCTTTGAGGTCTGCAAATTCCAACTCTGCAGTTCTGAACTCCTTGTCCAGCTTGACATGGATGATCTCACCAAATCTTGCGAAATACGATCTAATTTTGATTTCATCGATCTTGTCCAGTGGCAAGTTTGAGATGATAACCTCTTTACCCTTGGATCTGCCATCGGCTACCACACTCTCGAGGTGCTGCCTCTCCTTCTCCCTCTGTGCCTGGATCTCCTCCAGTGTTTGGCGTTGTGGTTGTTGATGTGGTGGTGTCCTTCTCATAATCTCTACGTTTTGTGGTATGGATTGGTTAGCTTGCATGCTGTCGTTTCCAGAAAGTTCTTGTGTAATATTAAGAGCTTCCTGTGACTTCTTTTTCGACTCCTCAGGGTCAACAGGATTGTCATTAAAATTGGATGACAGGTACGACTTTGTGTTGACAGCCTCAACAATCTCCGTGGCAAATGACAGTGGCGGAGTCTCCATAAAGTCTTCAAGTGACTTTGAAAGCAATACGATCATATCGGCATCCTCAACCTTGTTCTGTAAAAGGGCAATAATATACTCAGCAAGGACTTCACCCTCAGCCTCCGATACTGCAGAAGCGCGTTCAATGAGCCATGGCTTGATAAGCAACGTATCCTCTTCAGTGATCTCCCTCATCTTGGATGTAAGAAGATGTTCCAATTGATCAAATAAACTGGAGAACAACTGAGTATTACAAAAATGGTTAGATGGGTTATGCAGTCCTAAAGCTTTCAAGCCTACGGTGTACTTTGCAACTCTGCTTATGTAAGGACCATCTGGGTTATGAAGCACTGTTACCTGGCACGAGTCATACCATCGTAGGCCCGGACGTCATCACCCATGTGTCTTCGTCAGCTAACAAATTACAGCGGAGTGGGAAGACTTCGGATATTTAATAAGTTCCGCTAGTCACCGAGCTTGAAGCAATCACCCACCGATCGTTTCTTCAGACTTCAATCGCACAATATGACAAGCAACAAATACGTATTCACAGCTATTGGCCACGACCTCATTGACTCGGCCACATACATCGACCTGGAGAACTTTCTTGACGGTCTTCCAATCCGTATTCACAGGGTTCATATTCTCAGCCCTAACCGTGTTTACGACTTCGATGCCACTCTAGTCCTCTCAGAATCTGTCATCTCGCCAGCAAACGAGGCCGAATTAGTTCAGTTGATCAAGGATAGCCTGGTCGACTTCCCACTCAGTGACAAAGTTGACTTGGTATTCCAAAGGAACGATGAGTTCAGAAAGCAGAAGAAGCTTTTCTGTTTCGACATGGACTCCACGCTCATCTACCAAGAAGTTATTGAGCTGATTGCTGCTTACGCTGGTGTTGAAGACGAGGTGGAGAAGATCACCACCGCCGCTATGAATGGCGAGATTGACTTCAAGGAGTCTCTTGCTAGAAGAGTGAAACTATTGAGGGGTATCGATGGTACCATCTGGGACGATCTCAAAAAGAAGTTGGAGTTCACCAAGGGAGACTTCGAGCTGATGAAGGGATTGAAAAAGGCTGGGTGCAAACTTGCAGTCCTCAGTGGAGGATTCCTACCATTGGCCAACTACGTCAAGGAAACACTCGACTTAGACTACGCATATGCCAACACACTCAAAACAGAAACCGACTCTGAAGGTAAGATCATTTTCAGTGGTGAAACCGTGGGTTACATTGTTGACGGTGAGAAAAAGGCTGAGCTAACAAGGGAGATTGCCGAACTTGAGGGGATCGATCTTAGAGCTGCCGTTGCAGTTGGTGATGGTTCAAATGATTTGAAGATGATGGCCACCGCTGGATTCGGTATCGCATGGAACGCTAAGCCAAAGGTGCAGCAGTTGGCACCAGCTAAGCTCAACACTGAGAAGATCAGTGATATCTTCTACATTTTGGGTTACAAGGATGACGAGATTGATGAACTTTTGGAGTGATGGTGCACATTAATGCAACAACTGAATGATTGTGTATATCATGTACCTCTCTTGTGCTTCTTTAGATCAGATTGTAGACGCAGCGACCGGTTTTTCCATTATAACGCCCCTGACAACACCCATGATACCATTAAACAACAGTACCTCGTCTCCTACGCTAACGTCTTTGAGGTTGATCTGCTTCTCATTGATGAGCCCCTTTGAGAGTAGCATGTGCCTCACAACACCACATAGACATCCAGAAGAAAGCACGGGTGTCACCCATGTGTCAGGGCTGGTCTTGTCTCTGAACGCCACGTTGGTTATCGATCCTTCTGTTACTTGTAGGGCAGTGTTGTACAACAGTACTTCCTGGGGATCAGTGGAGCCTTTCACAAGCATTCTGTTACGAGCTTCGGTGTACATCGGGCGTCGTGTTGTCTTAAAGGACGTGAATGGTGAGATCATGATGGGTTCCGTGTCAATGTATACACTCCAAACAGGTGAGAGATAATTCTCCAGAGAGCTGAACCCGTCCAGCAGGTTGTATCTCTGAGGAGTGAGCGTTGTTGTGATGTTTGCATTGCCACTCTTGTCAATCGTGAGTCTCATCTTGTAAGCCTCTGCTTTGTCGAGCGTAACGAGTGCCTCATTTAGCTTCTCCAACAACTGCTATCTGGTCAACTGGTACCCAAAGCCAAAGTACTCAAGGGCAAAGTTGGTGCGGTGTAGATGCTCGTCGAAGAGAAAGAAAAGAGGAGAGTTATCCGAAGAGCCATCGAACATCACAGCAAAATCAAGTGTGTCTGTCAAGAGTGGGTCGTATCGAATTGTGGATAGGATCTCAAAGTCCTCGATCGAATCGTCGAACTAGGCATCCGCGTAGATTGACCTGATGAGAGAAGCAGTGTCATCGTACTTCGCCTAGGTATCGGCATCTACATCGTTAACTGCCATGGCTGCTGGAGATCTTCCAGACTTCACATGCAATCGTAAAGACGAAGGAAGTGTGGTAGTTTCAAGGAACTTCAAGCGCACTGCTAACACCGGCGCCAGGGCTCATAACATATTTTTCAGACGCAAAAACAAACCTCCGGCCCGCATTTCGCATCGATGCTTCAGATCCACGGAGAAAAGCTTAATATCTTACTTTCCTCAAAGCGTCTTTGCCCTTTATTCAATTCTAATCTGTCGAGAAGGTTTCCATACTTGCAAATGTCGATGTCATCCGAACTCGCAGCTGCGATCGAGGAGCCAGACCTTAACAGGACCACCACGCCGGTAAGCGATGACGCCACCATCATCACACCTGCTTAGAGGATGCTTTCAGCCTGCTCCGGCTCCGTCCTCACATCGCTATTTGTTACGCCGCTAGATGTTGTCCGTGTACGATTGCACCAACAGGAGATTCTCATGCCCGTGGATAAGTGCTGCCAAAGCCACGTTTTCTGGGACTCACGGCCTCTCTCCATCGCATCAACCAGCACTGCTCCATCTTCAACACTGTCATCATCATGTGCCACAACAGGAACCACAGAGTGCGTAACGGAATCAACAAGAGCCGTGCGGCCTCTCAAGGGCACAGGCTCCGCTCTCTTAACAATTGCCAAGACTGAAGGCATCACAACGCTTTGGCGAGGGCTCTCTCTGACGCTCTTCATGGCTGCACCTTCGAACATTGTCTACTTCACAGGCTACGAACTTCTCAGAGATTCATCACCCATCAGAGAATACGCAACATTAAACCCATTGCTATGTGGTGCCCTGGCACGTACACTCGCAGGAACAGTAGTTGCACCTTTGGAATTGCTGAAAACACGTCTTCAATCAGTGCCCAACAACAGAACCTTATTATCATCACTAATCAAAGATTTGGGCACACAAGTGGCAACAGAGGGCCCACGTGTGCTATTTAGAGGATTGGCATTGACATTATGGAGAGATGTTCCATTCTCAGGCATATACTGGGCCTCGTATGAATATTTCAAAGCCACGTTTCAAAAACATCTCCCTTTGACCAGAAGTGCCGATACAGACTTATTCCTTCATTCCTTCCTCTCGGGGAGCATATCTGGGTCTATCGCTGCTTTGCTCACCAATCCATTTGACGTGGGTAAGACGAGATTACAAATCTCCAACGACAAGCAGACACATGTGATGAGATTCATGTCTGATATTGTCAAGCTGGAAGGCATTGGTGCCTTGTATGTCGGCCTCGTTCCACGAGTGCTCAAAGTGGCCCCTTCATGCGCAATCATGATATCATCCTATGAACTGGGAAAAAGGTTTTTCTCAAATCAAAGCACACCAACCAATCAAAGACTGGTATAACATATTACCCAGTCACATGTAACAAATACCTATTTATCTGGGGACTATGGCCTTTCGCAAACGAATTACATCGTGTATATAAGTATATCATATCATTCTTGCATCTGTGATTTTCCCGCTATAGTCAATCATTAACCCCTAAGGAAGTTGCCGCACACATACCCAGAAGCACATCATGACCCCCAATGGCCATGATTAGCTCCGGATGGTGTACTATACGAGCTGATGATGCTGAAGTTCTCAATCCCATCCTGAATGGAATCTGCGGATGGATTTGCCGGGGCCGAATTTGAATGATCATTAGGAGACTCTGGTAATCTCATCTTCCCGCTCCCCTATCTGGTACTTCCAAACTCACTATCATTGTACTTAGAGTAGATCTAAGAGCTCAGCATGTCTCTGGGTGTAACGACACTGGATAGAGAATCCATCTGGGAGGAATCATTCACACTCAAAGCATTGAACTTGTTCTGTAGAATCATCTTTTGAAGACTTGAGGCGGAATTGTCACCTTTACCAGAAAAACTGTAATTTTCCAAGAAACCACTACTTGATTCTTTATACTTTAATCCTGAGTTTTTCAAAGTCATGACGTAGTCCACCAATGAGTTCTTCAACCCATTATTCACCGACCTGATGAATTGTTCTTCCACAATCTCAACTGAGCATTCCAACTCTTCCAAGTTCTCCTTTGTTAACAACGTTACTGGACTGTCGCCAACTTTGTTCTCGCTCTCTCTTAACTTTGAAAGTATCTTGTTGCGCTTCCACTTCAAATCGTTGGTTCTTTTCTCCCTCTTATTGACGTTAGCCAACTGGGCAATAATCTGACTCTGTTTCTTGATGGCTTGTTCGCTGACGTCAAACTCCACCTCTAGGATCTTGATGAAGTGGTACATCAACCGTTTGCACTCGTCGTTGGGTAACACGTTGCACCATGATGTAATGTCTCTTATCAACTCTTGATGTTGCCTCATCACCTTCTTCTCCGCCTTTATCAACTTTTGGGTCCTCTAGTTCAACGTGTGTGAAGTCAGTTGGCCACTCTAGTTTATCCTTTCGAACAATGACCTCAAAGGGAAAGACGACACAATTGGCGTGGTAGTGTTCACGATACCTGCAGATTGGGATATCAGTGCATACATCTCATACCGACTGGTCAGTGAGGAGTTAGGGCGAGTGATCCCACCTTGAAGGGTACTCAGCAGATCACCCACATTGTCCATGAGCGTGCCAGCAGATCCCATAGTTGGCATGTCGCTTCTTGGTCTCGGTGAGTTTTGTTCGTAATTTGCTGAGGATCGAGAAGGTGATCGAAACCTAGTTGAGCCACTCATGAGTCCTTCGTTTGAGAGACTGTACGTAGTCATGATACAGATTAATGGTGATAAGAGGCTGAGTCAAAATGCACTGGAAGCCTCTGGCCATCAAATTGAAACCCCAAAGAAGGTTAGCCTGTCGAGCTTGGTGTCCTTATCCTCAACCGAGTTGTGATGAAGAGCGTTGGTCCACGAAATGGGTTTTGTGTCACTTTGGCCAAAGCCATGGACTCTTTACAATAGAGCGCATCAGCACCCAGCAAGTCACTACCCAGCAAATACCATTGCTAGACTTACCATGATAGTATATGTATTTATAGTGTGAATGTATTACAAGTTCAGGAGGTCACTTCTTAGAGACTTCCTCATCAACGTTCAAGCCTGTGTATCTCTTGACTTGAGACTTCGTCTGCTCCACCAAGTAGTCAATGTGCTTGATGGCCTGTTCACTCTGGCCTTCTGTCTGAGCCAAGAGCTGGGATGTAGATTGCACAAGCTGGTCTTGCTTCTTAGCGAGGGCTGGAAGGGCGGTGTGTTCAACCTTGTGGGCGAACGATGTAACGTTGGCAAATGTGTGTGGAAGAGTGTACTTGAATGCTGCGAGGCCAAGCACCAATGGGGCAAAGGCCTTAAAGACGAAGTTGGAGCGTCTTGTGAAGATAGTACCAGAAAGAGTGGCAACGACAATGTAAGCGGCAGCTGGTGCCAAATCCTCATCCTTATTACGCAGGTTAGCGATCGTGGTTGTGAAGTGCTGCTCCTTGGTGTGGTAACGTTGTGTGAGATCATCGATGGTGGTGTTGGCGGATTTGTAGAATCCGTTGAATGAATTTCTCAGGTACTCAACTTTGGACTCGAGGAACGATGGCGAGCGAACTGATGTTCCGTTAATGAGCTTGTTAGGACCCAGTGCCTCGATCTCGGTCTCGCTAGCTGCGACAACAGTGCCTGGCAGAGGTGTGACGGCTTCTTCGTCTTCGTAGAATTTGCGGACAGCCATGATTTGAGGGTTCGTGTGTGGATTGGATCACTGTCTGAAAGCTATTGCACCGACTAATTCAACACAACCCGACATATAATCAAGCACTCTGCTATGTCCTCTCTGCACTGCTCGGCCACTCGTTCGCTCAACTGTTCGCGGAACACCATCGTGCGAGCCCAAGCCATGCCAGCTCTACATTTACAACAGGCTAACGATGCTTGTGATTGCTATCAAACGGAAGTTTTACCACTGTCTCCATATGTCAGATAAACCTCTGCTCTGAATGATCTTCCGGAGATTGTGTCATTTTCGACAATTGAGGGGAGCCGCAAGCACCACTACTGAAGCTCCGTGGACCTAAGTACAGATATAAGGGTATACATCCAGACACCAGCATGGGCTCCACCGGGCGACCCCGGCCCTCCCGAAAGGGGAAAGTCTATCCACGCATAATCCCCGCGCGCCGACTCACTGATGCGATAAAGAACTGCTCATCGAAGTTTGAAGAAGGAGTTTGAAGAAGTAGTCCATCGTTAACCGTTACAAGAGGACAACTACTCACACTCAAGAGCTCAACTGGTGGTTTCTCAGCAACATCCCTGCTTCGTTAAGAGCTTCATAGATCATTGATTCATTACCCGGCCCTATCGAACCTCGGCTCCTTTTGCCCGCAACAACTGATCTTCGTCTCCACATTTTCAAGTTTGGCTTAAACACTACTTTCACGCCACCAATCCCTAGAAGAGCACCAACTCAAGTTAAAACTCATTCGTTACTGTTCTGTCAAAGATGTCTTGTGGACCAGTTAACGCACTTCAGAATCTATCTAAGCACACACAGGTGGACCGCTCTCTACAACATGAACCGCAACAGAGACATCAAACGGGACCTTCCTCTTTCAGAACGCAGCAGCCTAACACGTTGGAGCGAGACTTTCAGGCACAGCACCGTGGTATTCAGTCCTATGAGCCCATGTTTGAGAACTCCTTTCATGCCCCAGTGAATGGGTTACCTCAACAGACATCCTTTTCACAAGGCCCTTCCATGACCGGCCAGTCCGCATGGGCTAACGACTTCAAGATGAACAGTGCACCTCAGCAAACTTCACAAGGTTGGAGTACACAGTTCCAGTCCCATATGACCCACCAATCAGCACAACAATAGCACCATGCACAAGCACAAAAACAGGTTCAAGCACAGGCGCAAGCTCAGTCACAAATGCAGTTCCACCTTCAACAGTCTCGTATGATGTATACCCCTCAACTCGCCCAAAACAACACACTGGCCATGAATTCAGGACGCTTAACGGAGCATCAGGAACTTCATGCGGCACACTTGCATTCCCAACTAGAGCAACTAGATGATGGGACGCACGATGCTCTTGAAAAGGAATTTTCCAACTTGGAGAAGGAGTTTCAGAATGTGAGGGTTGATGAGTCTCAAATGCAACCACAACCAGAGCTACACGTGCCGGTGGATAATAATGCTGGCTTCAGGGAAGCAGCTAAGCAAGTCTCTGATGTGATGATGTCGACAAAATCCAACAAGTTTGCCAACTCCAAGTTCCTCAATCTTATGAATAGAGTCAGTGCTGGCCAAGTGAAGCTGAATGAAGACGAGACGAAGTTAGTGGACTCACAGGGACGTGATGTTCATGAATTAGAACAAAATAGGAACAATCTCGATCCGTCACTACAGCACTTGCAAGGGGGTTCACATGCACACTTGCCTGACCCTTTGGAGTTTGTCAAAGATGGCCAAAGTCTGGAAACTCCGTTTCAAGCTGCCAGGCTCGTGGGACAACAGCATGGAGAGAAATATACATGGGATGACGTGTATGAGGATTATAGAAACGACGACTCGTCGTTTTGAGAGGGGTCGTCACCCAGTTTCTTCGTGCTTCCTGACAAGAAGTCAATGGGATGGATTTGACCCAATGGATAGTATGATGTATATCTAAGACTATGGCCTTGAACTAATAAATGCTCATATGTGTATCAAATTCGTTTCAGACCTAACGTATCGTTACCATCTCCTCTTGATCCCCTTCATCCTCGCTGGCTATATCATGCAGTTGCTATTTACCCCTAGTTGGAGAATCGTCTTCACCTAGTAAGCCCTGTTTCACATCATTGACAAAGGACCACAGTGAATATCCACCACCGCCATTTGAGTTTGGATTGTTGTTCCCGCTCTCGTCCTTGGCAGCCTCGTTGGGATGTTTGAAACCCTCCTTATTGATTCTCTCGATCTCTGTCTGCAGAAGCTGATCAAACTGGTTCAAGAAACTGACAGGTCTTGCCCATATACTTTGCCTCTTAGAACTGTCCTTCTGAGGTGGTTTCTGCTCCACTGGTTGATGCTGAGGTTGCTGAACAGGCTTGGTGGCATTGTGCTGTGGCGAGATGCCCTTGTAGATGGAACTTCCAACCTTGTCACGCAGTTTCTTCAATTCATCCTCCTCAGTTTCAATCTCCTGTTGAAGCAGTTTCAGCTTGTGCTTTAACTCAATAACCTTCATCTCTTTAGCGGCTAGCGTTCGTAATGAATCATCCACGTCGTCGAACTCCGTAGATAGCACGCTTGAGCTGGTGTTGCGTCTATCACGTCTGGATTCCACACTGGAACTAGCTGGAGTGGAGGCTGCTGTGGAGCTAGGAGTTGTGCTGGAGAGCGCCATCGATGAACGCTTGGAATGGACAGGAGTGTGGGAATGATACATGCTGTGTTGGTGGAGTTTACTGTCTGTTGAAGGACTCAGTCGTCTTGCGTTGTCCTGTGTAGGTGTGGATATCTCAGGCGACTTGAGAGCTGGAACTGCAGCGCTGGAACCATTGGGACCATTCCCACTATGGTTACCACCATTGCCGCCGCTCGAGCGTTTGACGTTACCGAGACCCAAGTTCAAGTTCAAGCCTCGGCGCATTGAAGGTTGTCTGTGTACAGAGCTGATGCCGCCCATTGTGTTGGAACGCTTAAGACCACCGAGGGAGCCACCAAGTCTTGTTGGTTTGTTCGCAGAGGTGGTGGTGGCATTCATTGGCGGAACCGCGGGCTGCAGTGGTTGTTGTGGCAGCGGATGCTGAGAGGGAACAGCGGTGTTAGTTGGTCTCAACTCCATCGTTTTTGGCGACGGCTCCACCAGCCTTGTGGTGGCTTCTTGCAGCATCAAACCGCTCAAGGGGGCATCGTCTGGGGATATGGAATTGCGACGGGCTTTGGTTGGGGTGGTGAGCAATGGGGATTGAGCTGGGGCCGGGGAGGGTGAGGATGGACGCGCAACAATGGTCTTGAAAGAGGACGTGTCGGTGTTCAGTGTGCGATCGAAGTCCTCGATGAACTGGTCGAACTTCTCGTCTCTGCTCATTCTGGAATCTCAGCCACTACCAATGGACGCCGTTGACGATGGGTTGTTAGAAGTTGGAGGAGAAGATCATCGATGCGGTATCGGAAAGATCTGTTGTAGTGAAGGAGCCTACTTTTTTGGAAGGCCAGGGAGCGCGGTGCCAGACGCGTCGCTCCAAACAATGCGGAGAGGCACACACGCGTACTGAACTAAAGGGCGAAATCTCCGGAGGTGCATGGAAACGTGATGGTTACATTTACCTGGTTCCTTACTACTAAAGTACCCAGTCTGCAGTCTGCAACTTGCTAAAGTGCGCTGTATCATGCCTCGGGGATCTATTACTGATATCTCAACGCCATCTGGTACTAATTCAGCTGCACCTAACGTAGCATTAACACTATACAGGTCCTGCTACCACCATGTCTCATGCTTCTGTGTACCACAGTAGCTTTTGGGCCACTTGCTGTCCAACATATCCCCACCCTGACCCCACGGCAGACTCTGTCCTGCAAATCCCAAGCCAAAGACCCACACCTGTTCCCCGTACACTCAGCAAATGGGACCCGGGGGACCCTCACGCGCGTAGTGTTGAGAATGCGGTGCCAACCGGAAGGTGTCGCGGCTGTTTCAAGTTTTCCCCTGCGAAATTCCCCTCCAGTGCGGAATGCCAAATCGCTTACAAGTAACAACAACAGAACCTCACACGCCATCACATAACGCTGGCGGCAACTCGCAACGGCCACCTAGCATATTCGTCTCTCCAGCTGGTCCAACTGACATTGCTTGCTCAGCATATACCCAAGCCAATTTTAGCAAGCGCCCGTCATGACGCCCTTCAAGTTCGGAAAGAAGAAGAACAAGGAGGCCACTGATGGCTCTTCCTCCCCTGCTTCAAGCAAACAAGGCGCTAGCGACTACAAGCACCCAGGATCACCCCAGGGCTCAAACTACTCTAACTCGTCGAGCGGTACAAGAGGCAGAGACGCTAGTAATCCCATCAACTCCAGCAATGCTCACTCCAATGGCACTACGCCACAGAGTTTTCGTGAGGGAAGCCAGGGCAGTGTGAGCTCCTCTCAGTACCAGGCCCAAGCTATAAACTTCCAAGGACAGCATCCACAGTACAGCCAGCAGCAGCAGCAACAACAGCAGCAGTACAGCCAGGGTTTCAACAAAACACCAGTTAACACCCCCGGCGCACCAATTGGCTTCCAAGCTAACACCAGTAACGGTGGACAGATTCCTCAGAGATCGCCGCAGCGTCAACAACAAACACCGCACCCTCAGTACAGCCACTCGCCCCAAAAACAGGGGAGTTATCCGCCAGTTCCACTACAACAGCAACAGCGACAAATGCCAGTAAAGCAACAGTTTGCATCGCCATGGACCCGTTCTAAGCTGTTGATTTCGCCTTTCCCTCGCTACAGACATGCAGCATCACAGTTTGCCAACGACAAGGGAGAGATCTTTGTCATGGGAGGTCTGCACAACACTTCTGTCTACGGTGACACATGGATCATCAAGCCGGATGCAGAGAGCGGGTCTTTCCAGACTGCTCAAGTGGACATCTATGACAACTCGCCAGCCCCAAGAGTTGGGCATGCTGCCACGACTTGTGGCAATGCCTTTGTTGTTTTCGGTGGTGATACTGTCACAAATGAAGATGGTGAGATTGACAACAACCTGTACCTCTTCAATATGAACTCTCACAACTGGACTATCCCACAACCTGTGGGTAGAAGACCACCAGGCAGATATGGACACACAATTGCTGTCATCGCCATCACAAACTTCGACTCCAAGATCTACCTTTACGGTGGTCAGTTGGATGACACCATTTACAGTGATCTCGCAGTTTTCAATCTGAGCTCATTCCGTCGCCCTGATGTCGCATGGGAGTGGGTCACACCAGCTGATTCTGTGAGACCGCCGCCTTTGACTAACCATACCATGGACGTTTACGACAATAAACTGTGGCTTTTTGGTGGTTCTAATGGCAAATCACTTTCCAATGAATTATGGACATTTGATCCGATGACGAGCAAGTGGGACAAAATTAAGACGTCTGGTGCTGTACCTGCACCTTGCGAAGAGCACGCTTCTGCTATTTACAAAGATTGCTTGATAATCAGTGGTGGTAAGGACGCACGTGGAGACGCTATCAGAGATTTGTTCCTTCTCAATATGATTACCAGAACATGGCACAAGCTTCCTGTCGGCTTATTGAACACACCAGCTGGCAAGTACGGCCACTCCATCTCCGTGATTAAGGGCGACAAACTACTAATTCTTGGTGGTCAGTCGCCTGATTATGCAAGGGTTGGTGATAACTTGGACCCTTCTATGGAGGACCACGGTGTTGGCACAATCCTGAACATATTGGACCTCACCAGTCTGGACAAGCTGGTTCCAGGGTTTCAACAGTACAGAACGCCTGGAAATGTGAGAGACCAAGAGAAGTTTCAAGGTCCTCAGTCTATCTTCACACCACCGCACCAACAGAGCCACTCCCCTCCTCCGACGGAAAAAATGCCATCCCCAGAGGTTGCAACACGTTCTCAGGGTATTTCTCCGGCAGGCATCTCTGGTGTTATGGGATCTATCGCCCACAAGAATGGCTCGAGTGAGACAACCCTATCTGCTGAAGAGGTTTTCCAAAGGGAACGCGAGGCAGAGGCTGCACTTGAGAGACAGACGCCACAGAAGGTTGCAGAACGCAAGCAGTCATTGGTGAGAAGAACTGCCTCATTGAGTCGTGGTCGAGTTGAACAGCCAGCGGCCATGTCTTATGTCGAGGAGGAAGATCTGCCCTTACAGCTTCCATCTCCAGTCAGATCCGCCAAAAAGCCAGATGTTCCTGCTCCATTGTCTAAAGATGATGATCTGCCAGTTTCGAGATCAACCACATACAGCTCGCATGAAGAACAAAGCAGCAGCATGCCTGGTGCATTCGTCTCGAACCCAGGTCCGAACGCATTTGATGCTGAAGATGAATTCCAGACACCGCCATCCTCTCCAAAGAAGATCTCCACAGATCTGCAGGTTCCCGCTACTCAACATCCATATAGAGCCAATCAGAATCGTGAATCCGATTTCCTTGACAGTTATGTCAATGGTCGTTCAACACCAGACTTGGCTGATGAAGCCGTGGAGAAACTTCCAAGCATACACAGTTCTCGAGAAGCTTTCCAGGATGCAATTCCAGAAGATATTTCAATGTCAGTCATTGCAGAGCCTACGACTGATACCGGTCCAGCAACTGCAACCTCAGAGAAAGTATCAACACTTAGTAAGACCTCAGGCATTATTGGTGCCAGTGTTACAAGTGCAGGCGCCGCTGCTGTTGCTGCCACTGGGTTTTATGGCAATTCGGATACTTCGAATTCCGAAGAAAGGCGCACTACAACGCCTCCTCCTCCTGCTGCTCAACCTCATGAGGTCGCCTCGCCCGTGGGAGCCACTGGCGTTGCTCGCAGTGTCAGTCTCATCAAGAACGTCAATGCCTTAGATGTTTCAGCGCCTGAGAAGGCTGAGTTTCAGAGTGTTATTGCCTCTCTTTCCAAGGAGCTCGAAAGTATCAAGCTCTCCACCAGCGTCCAAATGAAGGAAGCTAGCGCAAAGATGTCTTTACTGGAAGCGGAAAATGCAAAGTTGAAAGAAGAGGCCGAGGGACATGTTGTCAAGTCTAGAGAGTTACCAGCGCTGGAGGATGAGTCCGAACTCAAAAGGAACTACATTAAGCTCAATGCAGACTTCCAAGTATTACAGCATGAACATGAGCTCGTCAAATCCAAACACTCGGAGCTAAATACCGTTTTCTCCTCCAGTATATTTGATTTGCAAAAACTGAACAACATCATAAAAGAACAGGGTCTGAAACTGGAAGAACAGCAGAGGGAGATAGAAGAGAGCAGAATTATGAAGACAGAACTTGAGGAGTTGAAGGTAAGACACGAAGCTCTATTAGTGGAGCATGAGAAGACTCGAGACCTAAGTTCCAAGCCGTTCTTGGAGTCACACCAAGAGGTCCAAAAGTTGAACACCAGTTTGGAAACATTCCTGGCTAAGTATATTGTAAATGATGGTTCCACGGGAGAGGTTTCCACCAGATCCATTGAAGATTCATCTACAGCTGGAGAAAGCAACGCTACTGCCCAATTACGTGCCCACATTGATGAACTTTTGCAAGAAAATGAAGAAGCACAGGCCCGTAACCAGAAATTGGAAGCCGACCTATCTTCTCTCGCTAATATGAAGACTGAGATCGGAACTTTGAGAGCTAAAATTGCCGACCTGTCGAAGCTTGAAGAGAACTACAAGGAGTCGCTACATTCTGTCAATACAGCTAACAGGGCTCTTCAGCTGTCTCAGAGTGAGCTTGCGAGAGAAAAGGAACTTTCGTCCAAGCTTCAGAATGAAATTGACGAATTGAAGCTGTTCAGAGCCAAGAAAAGTTCCAGGAATGCTACACCAATAGTATCTCAGATTACGGACTCTACACAGAGAGATACTTTCGATGACGAAGATGATGTTGCTAACGCACACTATAATTTGAAGATCAGGGATCTTCAAGCTGAACTTTACATCATCAAAAAGGAGAGAGATGATTTGAAGGAAGAAGCCCTAAGCCTCAAAAAAAAGCTTTACAACGCTGATAACCCATCAGGTTCTTTCTGATTTGTTGATAGATTTTAAATCTTCAGCCCTTTAATGCACAATTACTTTTAAAACAGAAGAGCAGCTAACCAAAGCAATAGTCATGGATTAATCATAGCATTTACCCAAATATTCGAAACTACACTTGCAGAGGTAGTATCATTAAGAAAACATCAAATTATTATAAACAAGAGATCAATACAAGTTTGGAAACGACCCCACATCATTTCAAACTCTTCAAGATCTTCTCCTTGTCCTCAGCAGACATCAAGGTGATCACTTCGGCCAACCCACTGATGGCAGAGTCGTGATTACTTCTAATTAGCTGGGCAATGTTCTGAGCAAATGCCTCATCCTTGAGTTGCTTGACGCTAGCATCAAGCTGTTCGTGATTCTCCTCAATCCAGCTGGCAACGGCCTTATCATCACCATAGTCTAGAGTTGGAGGATACCATGATCTCAATCTGGCAACCTTCTCGATTCTGGTGGCGTGTTGAAGAGTCTCACTGATTCTCTTGAGTAGGTACTCCTCGTTCAAACGACGGCGAATTCTCCAGAAGAAGAAACGACGAGCGTTAACCCACTCCAACTCCTTACGAATCACACCCTTAGCAGACATACGACCAGATCTGTCATGCAAGTCAGCGAACTGAACAGAAATCTGCTGGTAGATAGGGAGCAATGCTTTTTCACGAGCGGCCAACTGAGCAGAGACCTTCTGGTGTTCTTCAGTGGACAATGTGGTGTCAGCGAGCTGCTTTTTAAGATCACCGTATTTCTGATCCAATCTGGCCATTGTGGCAATCAACTTCTCGCGACGGTACTTGATACCAACCATACCTTCTGGCTCCAACACACCAGCTCTGGACTCAACGTCAGCGTACATCTCCATCATCTCGGCGTTGATGGTTGGGTCAACAACAACCCAAGAACCACCTCTAAGTTCACCAGTTGGTGGAATGTATGTGATAATTGGCTGCTTGAAGTCAACCAAAGCGTCAACAATCATGGATCCGTATTTCAAGACCTCGTTGTACATGTCACGCTGACCACCGGAGAAACCTCTCCAGTTAGCCAATATCATCAATGGCAGCTGTTCACCGTTATTGAAGTCGTTGATAGCCTGTGCTGTCTTGAAAGCAGAGTTTGGATACCAGACCTGACCCGCTTCTTGGATCATCTGCTCAGTGGACTCAGGGTTAGCTGGGTCAGCTGGGACCAGGTTCTCAACCATACGAGTTTCCACACCAATCACACCGAATGGAATACCACCCAATCTGGCCCTTCCGACGACAACACCCTTGGCCCAGCCATCAAGTGTCTCCTGGAAGGAGTTCTTGTCGAACAAACCAGACTCGAACTTACCGTCTTCTGCTTCACGACCAGCAATCATCCATCTGACATCATACTGCTCGTTACGGGTTGGGGCGTACTCAATATCTCTGTCCCAGTTGTCCTCTGCGGATTCCAAGATTGGAACTGGCATGTTTCTCTTAGCTGGAACATAAGACAACCAGTTCATGATCTGCTCAACACCTGCCAAGTCGTCAGCAGCAGTCAGGTGAGAAACACCGTTTCTGTGCATAATCTGAGTACCACCCAACTGCAAGTTGGAAGAATAGACCTCACGACCCAAAAGCTTATTGATAGCTGGTGCACCAGTCAAGATGATTGGCTGGCCCTCGATCTGGATAGCTCTCTGGCCCAATCTGACCAAGTAAGCACCAATACCAACAGATCTGCATGTAACCAATGTGATGGTGAAAATGTCCTTGTATGCCTTCGAGGTGGCACCGGCAATCAAACCAGACCCTCTGAGACACTCAACACCCAAACCATCATCAGCACCGATAATGGCCTTGATGACATGTCTAGCCTCGCCATTCTCAACAACTCTTTCAGTGACAACAGTCTTCTCTTGATCGGCCTTTGTGAGCTTTTCCATGCCCTCATCGGATAAGAACAGGTACTGGAAGCCCTTGTCTGGGTTACCCTCCTCATTCCAGGCAACCTGGAACAATGGAATTAACTCCTCGGCAACACCGATTCTAGCACCAGAGTTAGCAGACAGATAGATTCTTGGAATACCAAGCTTTCTGGCGAGCTCAGTAACCTTGTTGAAGAAGTGGTCCTCCTGTGGACCGAATGAACCAATCTTGTAGGTGATGTCGTTAGCAACAACGATGATCTGACGACCTCTTGGATACTCAGGAGTCTTCACAAGAAGCTTGAAAGCAACCATACCAATACTGTTGGCACCTGGCTCTCTTGAGACCTCCGTGAGGATATCAGAATCATCCAAGATCAACTCGGTAGACTGGAAGAAGTCATCTGGAACCTTGGCATTTGGAGCGTATCTCTTCCACTGGGAGACAGTGGCTTGGCGGAACAACTCAGGGAAGTCATAAACGTAAGTTGTGCCCATCAAGTGAGCTTTGTAACGTTTAGGCTGCAACTGCTCCTTGGCTGGGTAAGGTGTAGAGATTGGTCTAAGGTGCATCGAGCCAGCAGCGCCAATAGACTTGAAGACCCAGTCACCCTGTGAGTTCTTCACCTCCATGTACAACTCAGACTTGACAACATAACCAGAGACATTGTTGATCATCGCCCTCAATGGGAATGGAGTTCCTGTCTTTGGATCAGTACACATAATTCTGATCTCAGCAGCAGCAATTCTCAACCTCCACAATCTTCTTCCAAATCTTTCCAAGAAGCCACCGAAAGCAGCCTCAACATCCTCTGGCAAAACGTTGAAAACGGCAGAGAAGTTGATGAAGATATGATTCAAATCAGAGTTAGAGGTGTCAATAACTTCCAATGCATCTAGGATGTCTGACATCAATCTGTTAGCCTCAGAAGTCAAGTACTCTTGGATTGTGATATCATCACGAATACGTCCAGTTCTGATGATACCTCTGGTGAAGAATCTCTTGTCAACAGATGAGTTCTTACCCACAGCCTCGTAAACGTGGATGTTTCTGTTGTCAGTGAAGACAGGCTTGAAGTTGAAGTTCGACAATCTGGCCAATTCCAACTGGTAGGCCAAAGCTGGCTCGATGTGACGGATGGTCTTGTCCTCCTTGTAGTCTGGGCCTCTGAATGTGTAGTATCTTGGATAAGTACCATCAGTAGAGCCAAAGACAAAGGTGATACGACGAATGGCAGTAGCAATCAAGTCATCCTTGGCATCTGCGAGGATAACAGCCAATCTCTCCAAAATCTCCTCCTCAGTCTCGAAACCATCGGAGTTAGCAACGACAACATTGGCAACGTTTGACAAAAGAGCATCGCTTTGTGGACCTCTGTTTGGAGCAGGACCACGAGCAGTGTCAGATGAAGCCTTACGAGGAATCTTGTCCAATCCTCTGAGCAAAGCTTCCTCGACGTCGTCCAAATGCTGAGCTGGAACTAAAAGACCAGTTCTCAATGGCTGAGAATCCTCAGTGGAAACAAAGGTCAAGTCTGAAACAGAAACAGCTCTACCCATGGCAGTCTTATTACCCTTAGAGTCTGGGATAGCATTGAAAGCGGCAGAGGATAAAGAAGGCAGCTGGAATCTCCACTCAACAATTGGTGGCTCGCTGCCAGCACTAGCATGGTGGGTCAAGTTGCCAACAACGTTGTAGGCACGGTAGGCACGACGAACGTAAACCTCTGCAGCTGCTGCTGCAACGAATGGGTTTTCGTTGGCCAGGAACTGAGTCAAAACGTCAAAGACAATGTACTTGGAGTCAATCACATCCTTCAAAATCTCCAATTGTGGAGCACGGTGAGCGGACTCGGTGGCACCATAGCTTGGCTGAACAACGGATGACTTCAAGATGTGCTCCAACTGCTCGGATCTCTCCTTAATGGATGGCAAAGAACACTGAATGAGAATCTCCCTAGCCTTGATGGAAACCTTAGCAGTGGCTCTGGCCTCTAGTTCCACAATCTTCTTCAATGGAGTGCGCAAAGCATCTGCAACTTCGCTGCTCTGTTGGCAGAGTGGCTGGTAGTGCTTCAAGATGGCCAAGATCAAAGAGTTCTTAGAGGAAACTCTGGAGTGGGAGAGAACGATACCTACGACCTTCTCCAAGTCGGTTTTGTTCTCGTCACGAAGCTTCAGGATAATATCCTCTTCCCTGACGTTGGTACCAGAGTACAAACTTTCAACGTTGTAGTACTCAGTGATCAAGTCGGCGAAAACAGAGTGCTCGTGGGCCTCCAAACCCTTGGCATAGCGCTGGGCAATGTCAATCAATGGAGCAGCAACCTGGCCAAACAGAGCTGGTGCATTTGGTCCTGAACCAGCCTTCTCGAGCAGCTTGGAAATTTGTCTGGCTGGGAATGGGGCAGATCTCTGAGCAGATCTGGTAACAAGACCAGTGAGCTCCTCATCCAATTTTGGTGGGAGTCTTGAGTGCAAAGCAGAAATTTGCTGGTTCCACTCAGAGTATGGCAAAGTTGGCTCTCTCAACACCTCAATCAGGTTCTGCAAAGTAGAGTTCATCACAACCTGGTTGTCATAACCGGCGAGGGTGTTCTTTAAAGTAGACAAGAGGGCGTTGAACTTATGGACTGGCTTGGTACCCTGGATGGTTGGAGAACCGTACTGTGGCAACATTCCTTCGAATGGCAGAGCGTGCTTGACCTTAGATGGATCATCCAAGGCAAGGATGGCAAGGATGTCACCTGCGGAAACGTTGGAACCAGGCTGTTTGACAAGCTGAACGATACCATCCTCACCGGCAATGAGAGGCATACACATCTTCATAACCTCAACCTCGGCATAAGCTTGACCAGCGTTGACATGTTCACCATTTTCAACCAAGTACTTAACCAATTTACCTGGAGAAGGTGTTCTGAGCTGGGTTGGGTCGTTCTCAACCTCCAAGAGGCATGTCTTGGCATCAACAGAGAGTCTGGTGGCACCGACTTGCTCCTTCCAGTAAACGGTGTGGGACTTACCATCGAGAGCAATCAACAAACCACCATCAGACAGCTGTTTAACACCAACCTCGGTCTTGCAACCGTTGATAAACAAGGTGTACTTGTCGATAGCAGACTGAGCAGCTGTGAACTTGTATCTGTAACCCTCATAAATGAACTCAACTGGGTAAATGGTCTTCAACAAGTCCTTGCCTGGAACCTGGCCCTTCTCCAAAGAGGCAACATAAGACTCGCGGGCATCCTGAGCCATTATGTGAGCCTTAGTGACGGCACCACAGACTGTGGCGATTGTTGTATCTGGTCTCTCGGCTGTCAACTTCTTCGAGATCAACTCATCCAACCAACCAGTAGTGATGGTGTTATCCTCGAAGTCAGTGGTCTCAAGAAGCTTGATCAAGTACTCAACAGTAGTCTTGAAGTCACCTCTGATGGATAGCTCCTTCAAAGCGACAACCATGTGTTTTCTTGAAGCCTGTCTGTTTTCACCAAAAGCGAAAATATGACCAAATTGAGAGTCAGAGAAGGAGTGAATGGAAGAGTGGTTGGCAACAGAGAAGTAACCCCAGACATTCGAAGAGGATCTGAAGTTCAATTCCTGCAAAGAACCACCAGATGGCTTGAAGCCCTCACTTGGGTCCTCAGAGGTGATACGGCAGGCAGTACAGTGACCCTTTGGAACTGGGCGTCTTTGTGTAGCCTTGGAAGCCTCGGACTCGAACTCGAAATCGATCTCAGTAGAAGTGTGTGGGTCGACACCGTAGTACATTCTGATGTCACGGATTCTGTGGAGTGGGATACCCATAGCAATCTGCAATTGAGTGGCTGGCAAGTTAACACCGGTGACCATCTCAGTAGTTGGGTGCTCGACCTGCAATCTTGGGTTCAGCTCCAAAAAGTAGAACTTGTCGTCGGCGTGAGAGTACAGGTACTCAACGGTACCCGCAGAAACGTAACCGACAAGCTTACCCAATCTGACGGCAGCCTTCTCCATCTGTGTGAATGTGTCGCTCTTAGCAACTGTGACTGGGGCCTCCTCAATAATCTTCTGGTGACGTCTCTGAACAGAACAGTCACGACCGAAAAGAGAGATGTTCTTACCATACTGATCAGCAAGCAACTGAACTTCCAAGTGTCTGGCATTGCCAGCCAGCTGCATGATAAAGATAGGAGATCCTGGAATCTCGTTAGCAGCCTGGTGGTACAAGGCCTCAAAGTCTTTCTCATCGTCAACCTTTCTGATACCTTTACCACCACCACCTTCGGAAGCCTTGATCATAACTGGGAAACCGATCTCTCTAGCAGCTTTAAGACCTTCTTCCCAGGAGTTTACACAGCCCTTGGCGTATGTAGTGTCATCGACGGAAACCAGCTTGGTTTCTGGGTCGACTTGAACGTCTCTCACACCGGTACCAGACCATGGAATACATGGAACGTCAGCGTGCTGAGCAACGATTGTAGAGGAAATCTTGTCACCAAGAGATCTCATAGCGGATCCTGGAGGACCAATGAAGAGGATTTTTCTCTTGGAAGCGGCAAGCTTTTCTGGCAAGAGTGGGTTCTCAGAAGCGTGACCCCAACCAGCCCAAACGGCATCAACCTCAGTTCTTTCGGCAATTTCGACAATCAAGTCAACGTTAGCGTAGTTGTTGTTGTTGGTGCCACCTGGGACTTCGACGTACTGGTCAGCCATTCTGATGTACTCAGCGTTGGCCTCCAAATCTTCTGGAGTGGCCATGGCAACGAATTGAATCATTCTCTCGTTACCAAATGTCTCATAAGCCCATTTTCTGACGGATCTGATCTCTTTCACAGCAGCAATACCGTTGTTAGAGATCAAAACCTTGCGGATGACCGTGTGACCACCATGCTCCTTGACAAAGTCCTTGAGTGGACCTTGTTCGGCAACATCGATGGTGTTGAGACCAATGAAATGTGGTGGGATGGACTGGTGGAGGGCAGAGTAGTCAGTCTCAACCTTCACTGAAGGAACAGAGACTTCACTGATGTTCTCTTCACTCATGTTTGTGTAGTATGACTTGTGTGAAGATGATGTGTAATTACAGTGGGGGTTCAATGAAATTAGCCTCGACTGTAGTGTGGGAATTAGTGAGGCGTGATTCAATTGAAGTGAACGAAAATAATAAAGTCCAAAAGGACGTAAAGATGTTCGCCTAAGGGGGATAGAGAATAGTCTTTGAATACTGAAAATGACTGTTAGTCAGCTAGTTGTGTCGTCAATATGTTAGCATCCAATTGTGCCTGGTGTCTCAGAGATTGGTTGTTTGGTAAGGTTGGTACCAGATGATATTGTAACGCTGGTGGTGAAAATTGATATACCGCTCTTCGATGAGGTTATACGAATCGTCACTGTGTGTGCGTGGATGAGGTATAACGTATGGGCAGCTGGATCAACCGTGTAGAGTGAAAAACTTTTGACGATCCGTGGTGGATCCAAAAAGAGGCCAACAACCCAAATAATTCACCCGTATGGCGTGGTTTAACGTGTTTCCTTCAAGGATCTGCCCCGCGGACCACGGACAGTCGCGCCTTCCTCATGCCGAGGGCCGCCTCTCCCTAGCAAATAGAAGCCCAACAAAGTGAAAATGTGTTGAAATTTTTGGCGCGGGACCACACACGTCAACAAAAGAGCGCGCGAGTGTGGCCAGCGATCGCCGATGAGGAGGGATAGGAGAGCCGGAGATCATCGATGAATTAAATGGGCGGCTAGCCTCTATGAGAGCGCATTGAGTTGATTGTTGTGTGTAGTTCAATAGATTTGCTGCCAGTTTTTGTAACGTTTTGTTTTGCAGATAGCAGTGGTGCATTTGAGTGTTAAAACTTCGATTGAATAACTGCAGAGCTGGCGAATGGCGCCAGCCGAACTGATAGATGACTCTGGCGGCTAACAAATGGATGACTGACATGAAGAGAAAAACTGAGAATAGAGAATACTTACGTTCAAAGACGATATCAAGAGTAATATAGTAGGTGTGGGGAATGTGAGAAAGCGATTGGGAAAGTTGTCAAAAGCAGTGTGGGTAGATAGCTTTTGGTCAATGTTCCGTTCACGTAAAAGAAGGCAGTGTAGGTGGTTAAGAGTCTGTGCTTCAAATGTGGGTGGGGGAAAATGGGCTTGTTGCAACAGACAATCAGCGCTTATTCTGACGACTTTTCTCTACTTAATTGAGACAAGGTGGCCCTCGAGTTGCTAGCAGAGTGAAGAATCAGATCTGCTTTTAAGGAGATGAGCTGCACCAGCGGTTCGCGGCGGTTTGTTGAATTATCCAACAAGCGGTGGAGTGTTGCTGTGGTAACGCCTATTGACGTAAGCGTTCTTCGCAGCCTTCTGGCGTTTCTCCAGAGAAGTCCATCTGAGCCGACAACGACCGTGGTATGTGTATCGTCATTTGCCTTGCGTAGTTGAGGCTTACATCACTGAGCACGAATCACTTGTTGGAACACCATTGGTTTCATTTCTATTTCGTTGGGTAGAGATTAGGGGTTGCATTATAGGGAACGATGTCCGGCATGTGCGACCTGGAACGTAGAGCCCTGCCTTCTCTACTTCTACTCGTGGCCGCTTGAGCGAACTCTTTTGGTGTTCATAGGTCTAGAAATGCATAATCTAATACTATCGGCCGAATAGTTCTGACTCGAAATGGAGGGCACTCGTTACATTAAGTGTACACTTCCAGCATAGCTAAATTGGCGATCGTACCCCAGATCTGTGATTGCTAGCGTGTCGGGGATTCGGGATCCAGCGGCGATCGCAAGGAACGCGTGGACGTGGCAAAACTCCTCGCGATTACTCCACTAATCAGACATGTATGGATGTTTTGTGTCAGCTGGGGTGGAAGCCCCCAACTCGGGTGTCTTGTAATGGTGGCCACACTCATTGAAGATTGGAATATATATAGTGTTCATCAATATATGAGTGGATTGGTTCACTACGCTAGTAAGAATCCTACATATATGACTTCTATACCCGCAACAATCGGACACTAATGCGTCATACATGTTGGTCCACACCACAGATACCATCATTTTTCAGTTGATGCAAAGTACCTGAGGTTAGTGTAGAAATTGTGGCAAGTGTGACATATCTAGTAAGTCCTAGTGTATGTGAAGCGCATTCGCCCGAATGTTGATTGGCTCTGTTTCGAGACACATTTTGAGTTCGAATGAGAAGGTTGATCCTGTACTGCAGTCTTCAAATTTAAATGAAAACTCCAAAACAGCTCTGTTAATAGCAAATTTGAAGACTTCAAGAGTATGGAATTATTTGACAACGATGATACTGCGATCGGGTGCGTACAACTTAGCTGAATATAAAATTTACTGCATGCGACGAGTAACACCCGAACACCGCAAGTGACACATCAACACATGTGGTGTTTGGATGTAAAATGCTTTCCTAAAGCACCTCATCTTCTTCTTTTAAAGCATGCGAACTTCTCGGTAAAGTTATATGGTAACTGACTCTGCATTGCACTGTACAATATTTCTGACATGATGCCCTACGCATGTCCTGAGAACGGCGTGCCTATCACCTCATTTGTTATTTACAGCCAAGATTGTTTCATACGTGAGTGCCCGTACCGTCGACATCGCCACTGAAAAGTTTCAAGGGACGGGCAAATCAGATGACGCCAAAACATCAGCAGATTGAAGATGTTCATACTCACTTATACATTAACCATGTTTCGCTCCAGGTTTTTGAGGACTACGTCAGCCAAACGGCTGGCATTGATAAGGAACCAATCTTCCACATCTAGTCACCAACCACACAAACTTATGGGAGTATGGGAGCACGATTCTGACCCGCTAGATGTCAGTAAGTCTCTCTCCACAGATAGAACCAGCCTTCCATTCGCCTACCGAAAGGAGAGTGAAGCATTTGGCCAGCTTGTGAGAGAACATCATCATGAGCTTAGTGGAATCAATGAATCCAAGGTGAAAGTGATACCGAGAGAGGAAATACTTCGAAGAAATGAAGAGCTGGCTAACATGGACGTATCCTTGTTGGAAGTTGAACCTACACAAAGAGTACACGAGAAGACGCTTGAAGGTCGTACCAATAGAAACCAAGTCAAGATACCTGAGAGAATCACCAAGAGTATATACAATCATATGCTCGCCCTCAGACTGCCCAAGGTCTTGAAATATCAAGTGGCTCATAAGTACGTTGAGTTGCAAGAGGAACAAGTATACTCACCAACGAGGAAGGTCCACGAAAATGACATTCATATTGCAGCATTCTTCGCACAAGACTATGCATCAGCATTTCAAGTGCTCACCGAACTGAAAAAACGTATGCCTGATTTCAAGCCACAGAAAGTTTTGGATGTTGGGTACGGGCCAGCCACCGGTATGCTTGCTTTGAACGAAGTTATGGGCCCAGATTTCAGACCCGAGCTCAAAGAGGCAGTGATCATTGGACACCATGGCATGAGAGACCGTGCCAAGGTGTTGCTATCCAGACAGATAGGTGAATACCCAGGTGCACTGGAAGAACTGTTCACAGAAGAAGAGATGGAGGAGGGGATCAGCAAAGACGAGGATATTCTGTTTGATGACTTTATCGGCGAGGTTAAGACAAATAAGATCAAAATCAAGACCAAGCTGAGTGGGGAACTGAATCCCAACAGAAAGTATGACCTCATCATCGCTCAACATTAGCTGTTGCAAGACCCTTCAAGATTTCCATACGAGGTTGATGACAATGCCGATGCTCTGCTGAAATGCCTAGAGCCGAATGGTGTGTTATTACTGGTCGAGAGAGGTACACCTTTGGGATTCGAGTCAATTGCTAGAGCAAGACAAATCATGATCAGACCTGAGAGGTACGAGGATGAGTCTGGCAAGATCCCAAGACCATACATCAAAGGGTCCACATATAAGCCCAAGTCATCCAGTGAGTATGCGCTGGAGGAGGGCGAAGATGGCTATATCGAAGATGGTGCACTTGCTGATGAGCTAAATGCTAGATTCGGTGAAGTATCTTCCGAAGATCTTGAGTTCGAGGACGGTGTTATGGACAGCGCCGACTTGATTGATTTGGACGATGGTGTCGACAAACGACCAGATTACCATATCTCGATCATTGCTCCATGCTCACATCACAAGAAATGCCCCCTTCAGACTTTAAATCCACAATTTTACTCCTATCCCACAGGGAAGAAACTCAAGTGGTGTCATTATGAGCACTCAGTGGAGAGACCACGATACTTGATGGAGTTGAAGAGAGGTCAGGTTTTGTCATCCAAGTGGGAGTCTAAGGATGAAATCTCACCAATGAGAGGTTCAACGGGATCCGGAAGAGCAGGTGCTAACAATTACGAATTGACCAACTATTCTTACCTAATCGCACAGAGAAGTGCAAACGATACCGCCACATTGGATGATATTGAGGTCGAGCGTGCAAATGCCACACAGCATTACAAAGTTGGTACACAAACTGAGGATCCTAAGTACTGGCCTCGTATCCTTATGAACCCTGTGAAGCGTAAAGGGCATGTTACCATGGCTTTGTGCGGTGCCAGTGGTGAGGTAGAGAAATGGACTATATCGAAGTCCTTCGATCGTGTTGCCTATCATGATGCGAGAAAGGCTCATGCAGGTGATCTATGGGCTTTGGATGCTAAGACGAAGTTACTAGGAAGATCCAACCAGGATGAAGGGCTTAGAGTAAAGCTGGAAAACTATGAGAAGGAGCTCTTGAAGAAACAAAAGAAAGACACAAAGCTAAGAACCAAGGAAGAGAGAAAGAAGTTTGAGGTTAAAGCAGCAGAGATCATGCAAAAGGGAGATGAGACAACTGAGGAGATGATTGACTTCTACACATCTAAATTCAACATGTCCAAACGACAGAGACAGATGGACAAGAAGAACGGCCTACGCCAGATTTACGACTGATACGACAGAAACCACTATTTATAGATCTACTATCTTGTACATAAACATGATTTATCTCCTGTATAAACTTCTTCATCATTCATATTCATTATCGTCGTCATCGTCATACTCCTCTGCCCCTTGATCATCCTCGGGATTGGCAGCCTCGTTCAACCGTGTCAACTTGGACATTGCCTGTACGACAAACGGTCTGATCTCGTTGATCTCCATGAGGGACAAGTTGTCAAGCTGCAGATGTGATTCGTTGATGAGCTTTAGACCTTTTTTGATCTTGATGAGTCGTATCTCCTTCAAGTCTTGCACCAAAGCCTTCAGCTTGTATGGTTCATCAGTGAGGTCATCTGACGCGTTTTCAAAGAAGATTTTAGCCATCTCGAGCCAATTTTGTGGTAGTTTAGAGAAACTTTCCGGCTCTGCAACTTCGAAATTGTATAAATCCTGCAATTCTTTATGCGTCAGCCAGGAAGGTGGCACAATGGAGCACTTCCGTTGAGATTTCATGATCAGGGCAAGCCAAAGTGGCACTTCCAGTCTGTGCATTGCTCGGATTTTGGGTATTCTGTCCGTGATGAGGTCGAGCCCGTTCATCGTGTATCTTGGTAAGATGGTGATCATCTCGTTCTCTGTCAGGAACTCGATCTCTGCAGGAGTGAAGGTATTCTTCAAGTGATTCGGTAATGCCATCGTATTGAGAATGAAATCAAGGATTGACAGGATTATTGTAGAGTTGAAAAGGAAGATGGCTACAATAACATTAAATATTCAACGCGTGAGATTGTTCATTGGACGCGTACTTTTATTTCTATTACATAAGCATCCCACCAAAATTACATAATGATGATGACATAACGTCCAACGCTTTTCGGGGATTTTTAGATGGTCATTGATGATTGGCCCCGCATCAATACTCCCATTTTCATTGATATATTCAATTTACTGACAGACATCTCTCAGAGATGCTCACTAGGATTTGGGCTAGACCGATACGAGGGGCTTGTTTTGCTTCGGCAAAAGCCAACCAGAAACGAAGCATATCCTCTCTCACATACATCGAGCCGTCTCTGCTAAAACGGAATCATGAGACATCGCTTAAAAGACGCTCAAATGACAACAAAGAGTTGATTCTTTCCATCCTGAAGCTGACAACAACGAGAAGAGAGGCTAAGTTCTACCTCAACAAGTACTCTCAGCAGGCGGAGAGCTAGGACAAGAGCGAGGGCCCACACCGAGTTATCATCATCAAATTCAGAGGCAACGTTCTTGACTACGACACGGAACAATTGCGCAAGTTCAGTGGCACTCTGGATTACTTGAAGCGTCTGGGAGCATCGCCGGTGATTCTGCTGGACCCAGATTTCCTTGCCTCGAAGCATAACTTTGACTTCTCAAAGATGGACAAGTACATCTTCGACCAGTTCTCCCATCTGAATAAACACCTCTCCAACAACTCAATCAAGTTGACCCCACTCAGAACCTTGATGGAGACCAAGGGAGACACCAGAATGAATTTGGAAGTGCCCAAACAACTACTCATTGCTCTAACTGACCGTCATATCCCCGTCTTGTTCCCGTATGTTACAGACGCTGCGAGTAAGGAGTGGGTTGTTGGCTCCACGCACTATCTTACCAATCTGGTACCAGAGCTCCACAAACTGAACGGAGAGGGAACAGAGGATGTTGTCACAGTGGAGAAGGTGATCTTTATTGATGCACTTGGAGGAACACCAAGCATCGAAAGACTAGCGGCACATGTCTTCATCAACTTAAATCAAGAGTATGAGCAAATCTTGGCCCAATTGAACATTGGGTACCTCAGCATGTGGGAGAAGGAAATTCACGTGGCCAACTTGTCAGCACTCAAACAGATTATTGACTCAGTGAACTACAAAGACCTGACTGGCATCATCACCACACTCAAAGTTGCCAATGAAACTTTGGATATGAATCCGATTATTTACAACGTCCTTACGGACCGTACACTCATCAGCTCTTCACTTCCAGCTGCTAAATATGCACACCGTCTATCTGTGAGCTCCAAAGTATCCAAAACAACTATTGTTAGAAAAGGACTGGAAGTTCGTCAGTATAGCTCACTCAACCAGGTTGACCTTGTTAAGTTCAAGAAACTTATCGATGATTCTTTCAAGAGGTCGTTAGATATGGATCACTACATTGCCAGAATCAAACCTATTCTGGCTAAGGTGATTGTTGTCGGTGATTATGACGGTATTGCTATTGTCACCAATGAGACATCACCAAGCACAGGTATCACCGTCCCCTACCTTGACAAGTTTGCTATCTCGAGGAACGCTCAGGGATCGCTAGGTGTTGCTGATGTCATCTTCAACCTTCTGACTCGTAACTTCAAAAAGAGGCTGCTATGGAGATCAAAGAAGGCAAATCCAGTCAACGGATGGTATTTTCAGCGTTCACACGGAAGTCTGGGATTGGAGGGCAGTGATTTTAGAGTGTTTTGGAGAGGCAATGACGCTACAGAGACAGAGTTAGAAGCATTTGTTGAGATCGGGAGAATGATCGAGCCATCATGGCATAAGTGATAGTAAGCACCCGTGCAACTCTTATATATATTTATCTATTCATACATGCCTTATTTACAGTAGTTGATTGCTGTATGGGTCAGTCCGTACCGTCAATATGCTGACCAATGAACTCCCCGAACTCTTCATTGAGGACATAACCAGATATATCGGATCCCTTGAATACTATCGGTTCACCACTATCTATCACTTGCTGTAAGTAGACAAATTGGTCCTGTTCTTTGTCGACAGAGAAGCTCTTGAGAAGTCCTTTCTCCACCCTGAAAGTGATTTTGAAGTTGGGGTGAACAATGTCCATCTCAAACTTTGGTGTATTACCATACCGCCATGCCCATTGCTCGAGCTCCAATGCAGTGTCTAACACTTCTTGGGGCAGCTGCTTCTCATCAACAGGCATGATCTCCATTTCATCACCAAATTGTTTACAAAATCCATCTGTAACCACTTCCATAAACTCTTCATTCTCCAAACCAATATTTGTCACAGGAGAGGGAACACTATCCACCGATCCACATCTAAAGTCAACATTCTCGTCTCTTTTCTTTGTATCAAGCAATTGTCTCAGAACATTCAACTTGGAGTCTAGGAGCATAGTACCATGATGATAACTCTTCCCCTTGGCAATCTTGAATGCTGATCCCGAAACTTTCTTTCCACCATCTTTTGTGATAATGTCACCTCTTGCATTCTGAGATAATTGTACTCCAAGTCCTGATGAGTTGATGGAGTCCACGATGACACTTCCAAAGAAGTTTCTGTCAAAGTCTTGACGTGTGGTCATGAAAGAGTAATTCACATTACGAAGGTCATGCACCACGGTACCACCTCCTGATCTTCTTCTGAGCAGCGGGATTTGTAAAGAATTGAGAACGGATATGTTGGCCTCCTTCCATGGGTTTTGATTTTTCCCAATGACAACACATGGCGAGTTGACGTAGAACATGAGTCTCTATGCTTTGAAAGGGGCATTGAGAGGGGTATGTGTGAAGATGTAGTCCTCTAGTGCAAGATTCTTGAATGGGTTGGTGAATGTTGAGACAAAGACTGCTGGCTTGTTCTGTTGGATAACGGACATTAGTGTCTTTTGTAGTCTCGGCTCACTTTCAGTGTTAGGCGGGCTTCTGTATGGCTCATCAAATACTGTCTCAGTCCCGTAAAGCTCAGCCATCTCACGGTTAATCTCAGATATTTCATCACTTGCCCTTTCGCTTGGCTTACTGGAAGTTGTCGGGCTTTCAGTGAACAGGTCTGAGTAGAACGAGTTGAGCTCTTTGTACTCCTCGTCGCCTTGTAGATCCTCCGATTTGAAGGGTGATGACTTCGAGCTCAGTGAGCGTGCTGAGACTTGGCAAAGTTGCCGACTGGACAATACGCTCGTCAGCAAGAGCTTATGCGGAGTGATCATGGCTCTGTGTAACATCCAAACAGCCAACTTAATCTAACGCTCCCGGAACACTTTAAGCTGAATTCAGTGGGGGTCCAAATCGCCTCGTCTCTGGCAACGGCGGCCGAAATGTTATTGCTGACGTAAGCACAGTACTCATGGCTAAAAAAAAAACTTGTATTAGGACCGAGACATCAACCTCATCAATCCCACACGAGAAGGTACCGTTTCGCTTCAAAGGTATACTGTTTCTGCTCTACACTCACCTACGATGGACAGAAAATACCCACTGGAGCACTTGTTGATCTCACGCTCACACTCTTCATCGAGGGCCTTGGAGATCCTCACATCACGATACGCTGTAAACGACAAGCCCACCCTTTCGTTTCGCCCCACAGATGCAGAACCCATCGAAAAAAAGTCCAAGAAGGGTCTCTTGACGCAGATCCGTGAAGCGGGTGTAACACCA
Source organism: Petasospora euphorbiae (assembly GCA_030567115.1). Lineage (NCBI taxonomy): Eukaryota > Fungi > Ascomycota > Saccharomycetes > Phaffomycetales > Wickerhamomycetaceae > Petasospora > Petasospora euphorbiae. The sequence continues at coordinate 94,851 of JAJLRQ010000163.1, forward strand.
AAGACCAAACCGAAAAAATCTACGCCAAAGGCTCAACATAAGGATCAAACCAAGCGCGTCTTCAAACAATACATACAACGTTGTCTATACTATCAGCGCATCCTCAGGCACAAAGTGGCTAAGCATGCAAAGGAATATAAAGTGAACAGATCAGAAGTTTCACCAACACAATTCAAAGAATGGAAGCAAATCCCGCAGTTTGAAGATTTCTTGACATTGAACAAACTTTGGACATCGTACATCCAGGACCTTTTAAACATCACCAAGGATACAATTGAGAAGGCGACAGCTTAGCCAACGTTATCCAAGTTAGCCAGTGCCGACTTTAACGGCTGCTTCTTGAGAGTTTTGAGATCGAAAGACAAGAATAGTGTTGGTAAGTCTGGAATCGTGATCTGGGATGCCAAGAACTTCTTCATTATTGTGGAAGATGGGAAGTACGGAGGTGGACTAAAGATGTTGGAGAAGAAGGGCACTGTCTTCAGTTTTGTCATACCGCTTTATGACTTAAAAACTGAGGAGATAGACGATAACGATGATAACTATTTGGAGTTCTCCATTATCGGTTCAAGGTTCCAGTACAGAAGCGCTGATCGAGCAGGAAGAAAGTTTAAGGCCAGGAGTGTTGATGACCTATGACTATAGACATCACACAAACAAGCATTTCAATGTAAGTTATATCGGTATATATTACTTGAAGATGTAGTTAGATTGAAGATTATTTTCGAGATTAGAGCCAGCTAATAAGATGTTGAATTTCGGGGCTGCAAGGAGAGGGCCGAGCGTTGATGGTCCAGCCTGAAGAGAAGAGACAAAGGGCACCGAAGAGACTGTGAGCTATTGAGCACCGGCAATGCGTGACCTGAGTCGTACAGTTGAATATGTTGGAAAGCGACAACAGCTGTATCAGCTGTGGATGGACTCTCTTCTCGCCTTCTTCAGCATCCACTTCTTTCTGTACTGCTTAGCTGGGAACCTGTTCTCCTTATCGTTGTAAAGTGCTTCAAGGACCAGCTCCTCCTCAGCTAGTGTCTCATCGAGAACTAGAGCACCCTTGCCTGTGGTAGAGTCTCTGGCCTGAATAGCATTCTCGGCGGCTGCCTTAGCGGCAAGTGAGCGAGCAACTGCTGTTGCCATCTGGTAGTCGGAGACGTCTGTACCTAACTCTGAATCATCAATGACGTTAATGACACCCGTAGACTTGGTATTGTCACCATTGTAACTGGAGATCTTGACCGAGCGTGACAAGGCAGCAACCTCGGCGTAACTCAACTTCTTCAAATCCACATCGACAAAGTCCTCCTCCTCGGCGCTGCTGGTGATGGAGATAACCTTGTTGTCCGGGGTTAACGAGACAGTGTTGGAGCCTGCATCGGATGAGGTGGTGTCAGTGGAGCGGGCACCGAAGAAGTAGCTGAACAATGGCATTCGAGCTCGAGTTGGTGCGTTGGTAAATGTGGGGGCTGTGGCTGGAGCGTTGAACCGGAGCTGGCGGCAACGAGGGGCAAAGGAGCGAGCGTAGCTGTGGCTGTTGAAAGAGTGTGATTACTATGGCAATCTGAGATGGAAAGCTGACCGATGGCGGTGTGTCTTTCCAATGTTTTGGTGATCTTTGCTCAACACGTGTATGGTGGCAAGAGGGAGGAAGGGAACGAGAAAGGGACGCGTTTTGTGTAAACAAGTGAATGACTGATAAGCCCGGGAACCCGCGAGCGAGAACCATCCACACGGGGCGAATACGTCATCAATCATAAATTACGGTGCGGGCAACAGATTTGTCTTATCAATGGGTCAGCAACGAGCTTTGACACATAACTGAATCTTGAATTCCCAGACTGATTAGTTGAAGCAAGGTCATAGCACTTTTAAGACTCTACAGATCACCGTTTACAAGTTTTCAAATTTTTTTGGTGCAGTGATAAGTGTTATTCACTTAGCAAAGCCTTTTCTAAATATACAAGTCGTGAAAGACCAGGCAACCAATATAGGCCACCATTCATTACCGGTCAACAATGTCAAGAAACCCCAAGCAGAACACCATATGCAAATGTTTGTGTGTAGAATTGCGCCCCGCTAAGTCCTCCTACCATGTCAACCATACTCCACTTCATCATCAATCCTCATGAGTTGTTTGTTTTTCAGTAATCAGTATCATCGCATGGATCGATTAACTTATTTCTTTCTGAAAGAACAACCCTCAGTCAACTTAGCCTTACCACCAGTTGGCTGGGTCAAGACAGTGGCACAAGAGTCACAGGTGACGGCGGTCTGGGCGTGAGAGAACACGGTGGTGATGTTCAAACAACCTGGGCACTTAACGTCCATGAAGAAGGATCTTGGAGACTGAACAAGAGTCTTCAATTTGTGCTGCTTAGCCTCGGAGGCGGCAGATGGGTGCAACAAGTCCTGAACCAAAACCTGTACTGTTTGTTAGTAATCTGTGAGTAGGAACAAGTTCTGAGAGCATATATCCATCAATCTGAAAAAAAAGTGCAATATCCCACCCTGCGCCGTGACACTTTTTTGCTCAAAGGAGCCCATGCAGGTCATAAAGTATTCCAATGTGTTTGTTTTGTAGTTCTATCAATGCTTTAGACATAGTTTGAAGTCAAGGTCCTTGCCCAGTATGATTTTTGGTGAGGTGGCAATAAAGTGGTGAAATAGGCCAAAAACGACGCCTGGAGAGCTGGATTTCGATGCTGAGGGGTATTCCGATGGTGGAGATGATGAATATGCTCTTCTTGAACTCTTATTTTGCAATATTGCGTACCATTTTGTCTGTATTTGATGATATATGGCCCCTTCTCAGTGGCGTTGAAAAGTGCAGGAGCCGCGCGCCCGCACAAAAATTTTAACCAACCGGAGCTTACCGCTCGCTACAGTCACTACAATTGCGCGCCACTTAGTACGCAGTAGGGCTTCTAGACATCACGTGACCGCGAAAGCCCTAACTCCACTGCTACTTATAAGCACCATCTCTCCGCATTTCGCAGACTGTGTTGACACATTCCAGCAATAAGGAGAGGAAGGCCACGCTAGGTAAGCACCTGACGCAAGCATTCATCAATCAGCTGATAAATCTGCAAAACATTGAATCCGAAGAGTAATCAGCGAGAAACCCGATCACAGCTCGATGAATGAGCCACATCCCTCACCACCTCCAACCATTAACACAAGCCCTTGCGGATAGGGATCCAGCTGTGCCCCTCAATTATCTCCTGTCAAGTCTGCCGTTTAGAAATCACCTGTATTCTACATGTTTTCAGGTACATCGATGAAACATTCACACTATCTTTCACCAAACAATGCAAACGATACAGCAATGTTTGAGGATGCAAGATCTGAGATCTCCAATTGTGGCAGCTCTATGGATATCTCACGTAAAGGGTCAATCTCCACAGGCATCTACACACGCAGTGGGGATGGCTTCTCAAGTTTAAATGGTCTCTACAACGCGGTGGTGAAACTTTTGCCTATTACGATTGTCATTTTACCATCGTTGTTGAAGCTGTTCTTTCCAGGGGTTATGCAAGTCGGTGGCGTGAAAATTGGAGACCCAAACAATCATGCATCAACTCTTTTGGTAGATGTGTTTTTCATTTTATTGTTATGCTGGGTACTTAAATCCTTGTTGGACTGGCCCTGGACATGGTACAGACAAATTTGTAACATTGAGACGAAGCTCAAGATGTACACTGAGGATGTCTCCATGTGCGGAGATGAAGATGGTAGAACAGAAACAGCACCGAGAACAACACATCAAGCCAATTTGGATTTGAAGCACATCACGTCGTAGGCGACAATGAAGCTTAAGACACAGCACAATCTTGCTCTCATTATGTGTATACTGGCACCATTTCTGTGTGGGTTTGTCCTCTTCTCTGCGCGCAGGCACATGAACATTATCGGTAAATCTTCAGAGAGCGACACGATCTTCTCCAATCTAAATATTGGAGTATTTGTTTGTTGTGGCCTTGCAAGGGTTGTCGTTCAAATTTCTCAGTATGTTCAAGATGCAACTTCAGCTATTGATAAGAAGGCAGAGAAGTTGATACAAGAGTACATTCAAGACAAGTTGATGACTGGTCTCACTAACCCCCTTGCCGTTATTGGCAGTTCGAGATCCGTTTCACCCCATCGAGCCACAGACTCTTCTCGGGAGTTACAAGAGGAAGTGAAACAATTGAGAATGCAACTAGATGAGATGTGTTCCAAGTTCGATCTTTTCTACTCGAGGAACAGGTCTACCATCGAGAGTGATTCTATGTTTCTTTCTTCAAAGCACTTGAAGATGCTGCAATAGGAGATAAATAACCTGAGTCGCAATTTGCAAGGTAAAAGTATGGAGTTGGAGCAGATGATAATGCAAGTGGTTGGTATCTCTGCGTCCTAGTCCGCACCCCAGTCCCCTGAAGCCGATCACAGTGGTCCTGCTCTTTCAAACTCACTTCATGGAGTTCCGTTTGAGCGCAGTAGTACTCAGTTGCAGTTGACGACGTCGCTGAGAGATGCTCGTCACACGTCAGATGTCAAGGAAACACTAACACATGGGCTACCTATCAAATATCCTGCAACACCAGGTCGAATGAAGAGTACTCTTGATGAAGAGACGGCAAAACAATTGGATATCCTACAGCATGAAGAATATCTTAATGTCTATCTAAGCGCTGCATTACCGTTACTGAAGTCTTTGGTTTTGTTGCCATTCTTCTTGAATAAAGTCTTTTGGAGACTGATTTTATTTATACCTTCGCAAGTGCTGAAGGCGCTTCACTACTTAGTGCTACAGGTGCTTGATGCATTGGTTGATGCGTATCGCAGCAATAAGAGTAGTACCTATTTCACAGGAAAGTTGGAGGAGCTTCCATCAAGAGAGGATGACTGACCGAAGGCTAGACGGAATATTTGATATAGAGCTATACACCACTTGATCTGAAGACAAGGAAGCATCATGCATCGGTCTTTCTTTTCTTAGCAGACTCCAGACTGGCAACACTGGCAACCCGCTTCTTCGGTAAGGTAATTGAAGTCTTATGTGTCATCACAAATTTCTTTAGCCATCCACCCATAGGTTCCTCGGGATGCTCCATCAAACCTTCCCACTCCCTCAGCGTCTTGAGCGTTGAGTCGTCTTCGTAGTTGCCGTTCAATATGCGTTCCAGCTTGAGTTTAGCTGAAGGGTGTGCTTTGCATAGCTTGTCAATGACCTCGCTCTCTCTGGATATCACCTCCTTCGCCCTCTTCAACTCTGTGTTAGGGGGTGGCATTTTCACATACTTGACTGTGGTTTTACCATTCTCGGGAAGCGTCGTAGCGGTTTGTGTGAGTACTCTCCCTCTGTTTGTCGTTTGAGGAGGAACAGTCTGTGATGGAGGTGAGGGAACAGATGACTTGACTACTCTTGTGAATACTGATACTGGCGGCTTGTTCTTCAAGTTCTCTGGATCATTGGAGTCGCCAGCTCTCACCGAGTATCCCAGGGAGTCGCCGAGTGCTTGGAAGACGTCCAGCAGCGTGTCCTTCTTGTGTACCAGTGACGAGTGCTTGTGTGTCAGTTCTTGGTACTGCGTAAGGAGATTTTGTGATTTCAGTAGTCGGTCTTGGTACTACTTAGTCAATCGAGCGCACAGTTTCTGGTACTTGTCGGGATCTTCGTTCTACTTCAGCTCTGTCATTGTGTGTGTATGCGATGTGTGATTGGTATAGCTATCAGTCTGTTGAGCTAACCCTCCTGTTGGGGTTTGTCTCGTTGTTGATTACACCGCTTGATCGTACCCGCGCCAAAATGACAAAGTGGCGCAAATGGTTGTCGCTTTCGCCAATTTTGCGTTCTTCAACGATTATAGATGAGTATGAGAGAGCCTCAGAGGACTACGAAGCCACTACTCTCGATATTGCTATAGGTTAGGATCACATTAAACATGCACATCTATTGTAATCTATAATCTATCAGTATACAAACTTGAAGTCTAGCCTTTTGTTGCCAATGTCCTTCGTTCCCTCGATGTACTCTATTCTCTTATCATCGTCCATCTCATCCCAAGCCTTTGCCTTTTGCGCATTTCTCCACTTGTAATAGAAGAAAGAAAGGACAGAGGCAGCAAGGCACCCGAAATTGATCCCAATAAGCTGCGTGTTACCTCTCTTGTACAATGGTTTATCGTCAGTTCTGTAAATGTTGGAACTGATGATGGAGCCCGCCTGTGAAAACATGTTCACCAAAGCTGCACTGACGGTACGGGCTCTCACTGAGTTGGAGTTTGAGGAGCACCAACTGACAGTGATAGCCCAGGAGGGACAGAACCCTAGAAGTAGTGTCAAAATGGCATACGTGGGCCACACTTCAACCTGTGAACCTTCCCAGAATCTAAGGGGCAACAAGAGAGAGAGACAGTAAAGAGTTGTGACGGCCATGCACCACGAACGGGCATTGTAGCGTTCTGCAATGAAGGAGAATAGTGGGATCTGAATCATAGACAGGACGCTATGTGGAATGGTCAACAAGTTCGTGTGGAAAGTGGAGAAGCCCAGTTGCTTGAGGGTGAGTGTGAGGTAGTTCTTCACAGGCACTGTACGAATATCGGCTAAGAGTCTCACAATATAAATCGGCCACATGTCGTAATCGGTGAATGAGATGCAGAGCTCCTTGATTGACACTGGTTTCTTGTTGTTCATATCACCTTTGGATGGATCATCTCTCAACACACGGTTCACGGCTATCTTCTCTTCATGATCCGTGAACCAACCTTTAGGGCGGAACCAAGTTCTAGTATCAACCACACTCGCAGGGATCAGGAAAAAACTGGCAACACCAACAGAAAATGTCAAAGCTCCTTCAATAAGGAAAACCCATTGCCATCCGTGTGGCAAAGGACCTGTTTTGATCTGTAGGAGCCCAGCACCGAGCAGGGCACTGAGGATATCTGTCAGCGGGTTGGCGAGGTAGAACATGGCGACACGCAGGGGCAACTCACTTGTGGTGTAGAAGTATGACATCCACAAAATTGTATCGCAGATGAAGCCACCTTGAAACAGCCCGATCAGTGCCCTAGTTGCGTAAAACCCTGACTTGTTAGTGATAGCGGCCTAACTCAGTGACACGGCACTCCATGCCGTTAGCTGGATTGGGATCCAAAGCTCCACACCGATTGCCTTGGCGATCAGCTGGGATGGCAACTCAGAAGCCAGGAAACAACAGGTGTAGATGGTTTGGCCTGTGTTGTAATGGTTAGTGGTGAGATTCAGGTCATCTAGGAAACTGTCACTGAGCGCCTGCGCAATGTTTGCCCTATCAAAGTCCAATGAGATCAACATGATCACAGCCCACAGAGCCACTCTCATATCACATTTCCACAGCACAGATCTCTCCTCTTTAGCAGTCCATGTATACTGTGGATCGAAGTGAGTGCGACATTCGTATTTGGTACTCTCATACAACCTAGAGTAGTAGTCAGCGATTTTGGGATCCTTGAAGATGTGGTCTTCAGAGCTCGATCCCGTTTCGATGTCCTCAGAGTGCGAGACTGCCTCAGCCTTTTCCTGAGAATAGTTACTCGTTGCTGATGACATTGCAGCATCACTGACCTTGGATTCGGCCTTACGGAAGGACATGGTGTGGTTCAAGGGTATGATGTGAATGGGTTCGCCAAGGTTCCCATCTTCAGTAGATCCTGTTCTCAATGGCAGTTGTGGTGGCTGTTCGAATTATATACTACAGTCGATTAAGAAGTATGGCTCGACCATTCTCAAAAATCTTAGTGGCGCATGCATGCATCCTATCAGCCACAGATGTAACTTCAATATCACTCCACTCATCCTAAATTCGTCAGGTTTGAAGAGTTGAACCGTTGGCCCCATGCATTGACTGTGGCTTATAGACGCATCAGGCTCCTTCAGCCTATCGACATCAAAAATTCTTCAACCAATCCGAGAGACAGATGGAATGACAAACATTCGAGCTCAAATATCGTTAATTAGCTGATTTTGTTCTGTGGTTTACGGTGGAAGATGTACGATGCAAAGTGTGATATCAATTAGCAATGCGCCACACTCCACAGCTTCACACGCCACAAAGGGGACAAGCTTGTAACGAATTGGACGCCACAGGTACCACAGCTACTTAGGGCACCAGTTCTCGGAAATGCAACGCCTATTTTGAACTTCTTGTAATAGTTTAGAGGAAAAGCACGTCATCTTTCGGTTATGCCGGGAGATTTGATTGATGAATACTATTTGTCCATCCTGCCCACGACCGCTCTAGGGGGGTTGATGACGCGCATTTGTGGCGTAACTCGCCACATTTGAAGTCTCAGAACTAGACGATTCATCAGTGAGACACAATCGACCAATCTGTTGGGAACATATGCTATCATCGCTATGGCTCTGAGTTGCAGGCCAAAAAAAGATTCGTCTCGTACGAAAAGCTGAAGTTATGGCCGTCTTGACTTCAACAATAATCAAACAGAAACCACATTCGAGAGACTCTTTCAAAAATTGCTCAAACCACGCTGATACTGATTCAGATAGTCATTTCAGAGAAGATACAGTCGCAGAGGATGCGGACGGTGCCCCAGAGTAAGCCACTGAGAGTATCAGCTCGCAGAGTACCCGGGTGGTCACCAACATGAGATACCAACGACTATTGCGAAGCATATCACGAAAACTTCAACTATCGAACGTTGGCATGGGTCACTTTATAGATGAGGTCCTGAAAACACTATTCCCAGACACTCGTCAAGACTCTCCAGCAGAGTCTAGAAACTGGCTCCGAGATCTATGGATTCCAACTTTCCCAACTGGCAGACTCCGCTGAAGACGACCTGGGCCTTTTCGTTTCACAGCTTGGTGTAGTTTTGCCCAGAGTACAAGATAAGCAGGACAAGGGCATGAGGACAAACAAGAGGTATGGAGAATATTTCGCACCATTGCACATATATCCATTGAGCAGTGTTCCAGAAGGACAAAGCGTTTTCTATGATTTATAACAGGGAAAATATCGATAAACACGAGACCAGGTTCGCAAAACACTTATCAATCCTTCAGCACAGCGGTATCACCTATCAGATGTACACACCGGGCACTGATCATCTTTGCCAAGCTGGATGGCCTAGGCGATGGTGGTGACATGCTCCCCTCAGACTGTTGAGGCATACAGTAGGCTCTCACCAACTTTCAAGAGGATGATCACGGGCCTCAGGGCCGTTAACTTCTCCAAGAAGTAAGCAACTCTCGGTCGAGTCTGGGTAGTGTTATCGCCACCAACCTGTACTCATTGGTGCGTATTCACTCTGTCTCAAAAGAGAAGGACATTTTCATTTCTAGAATCACTGAAGACTTAAATAATCTGAAGAAATATGAGTCTGATGCAATCCTCAATCTTTTATTGGACCATGTTAACGACTCGCACGGTTTACAATTGAGAGCCTCGATGATGGAGCACGATGAGGAGTTGGAGTAGGGAAACCGTCAATGGGTGTGCCATCAGAGTGTGCTATGGTGCGTTTGTACAGGGGGCAATTAATGTAGGCTTAGTTTATCAGAATATACTGGGTTTTTGACATAGAGCTACTGGTACACTACTGCCTGTACTTGTTGCAAGACTGCGTAGTATGCGTGAGTGTTGATTCGTACGGTGAACTTGATGACATGTTCGTTGCGACTGGCCTGGAGGCATCTGAACAATTTAACTATATCAATGACATACGCTGAAACATATGTATAATATCTAAACCATGGAATTAGTACACAAATTTGAAGTCCAATCTCTTGTTGCCAATATCCTTAGACTCTTTCATGTAGGTGATTCTCTGGTCATCGTCCAATGAATCCCAAACCTTGGACTTTTGAGCATTTCTGTACTTGTAGTAGACAATGGCAAGAAGGCAAGCAGCAAGACAACCAAAGTTGATACCGATCAACTGCGTGTTTCCCCTCTTGTAGAGTGGCTTGTCATCCTCTCTGTAGATGTTAGCTCCAATTATAGCTGCGGCTTGAGCGAACATGTTCACTAGAGCAGCACTCACAGCTCTCGATCTCACCGAATTAGAATTTGAAGAACACCAACTAACACATATGGCCCATGCAGGACACTCACCAAGAAGCAGTGTGATGATAGCATAAGTTGGCCAAGGCTGAACTTGTGACCCTGACCAGAACCTCAGCGGGAAGAACAGAGCCAAGCAGTAAACCGTGGACAACACAATAGTAATTGAGCGAGCGTTGAATTTTTCAGCAACAAGGGACGCCAAAGGAAGCTAGATGATACAGAGAACGCTGTTTGGAATAGCCAGCAAGTTCGTGTGGAATGTGGAAAATCCCAGCTGTCTCAGGAGTAAAGTAAGGTAACTCTTAACAGGAGCGACTCGCATGTCAGCGAGTAGTCTGATAATGTACACTGGCCACATATCGTAGTCAAGGATGGAGATAATCAGCTCTTTCACTGTCACAGGGTCTCTGTTGTTCATGTCTCCTTTCGTAGGATCGTCTCTCAGGACACGGTTTACAACAATCTTCTCCTCATGATCACTGAACCATCCTTTCGGACGGAACCACGTCTTTGTTGCAACGACACTAGCTGGCATCAGGAAAAAACTTGAAATACCAACAACACAGGTCAATGCACCTTCAATTAGGAAAACCCATTGCCAACCGTGCGGAAGAGGGCCGGTTTTAATTTGAAGAAGGCCCGCACCAAGCAGAGCACTGAGGATATCAGTCAGTGGATTTGCGATGTAAAACATAGCAACCCGAAGAGACATTTCCTTGGCTGTATAGAAGTATGACATCCAGAGAATTGTGTCACAGATAAACCCTCCTTGAAACAATCCTATAAGGGCTCTTGTCACGTAAAACCCGGCCTTGTTGGTGATGGCAGCCTGACACAGCGAGACAGCACTCCAAATGGTCAACTGCATGGGGATCCATCTCTCCACTCCAATTTTCTTTGCAATAAGTTGAGATGGAAGCTCGGAGGCTAAAAAGGAACACAAATAGATTGTCTGGCCCGTGTTGTAGTCATCTGTGGTGAGGTTCAAGTCGGTAAGCATAGTGTCGCTGATAGCTTGACGAATATTGGCTCTGTCAAAGTCTAGGGCAACGAACATGATGAAGGCCCACAGCGCAACTTTGAGATCACACCTCCACAGCAGACTCTTCTCCTCCTTTGCTGTCCAAGTGTATTCTGGATCAAACTATGTACGGCACTCGTAGTTTGTTTTCTCGTAGAGTTCTGCGTAGTATGCTGCGATTTTGGGGTCTTGGAAGATATGTCCATCATTGTCGGAGCCAGAAGACTCAACATCTTCAGTGTGAAGAGCGTTGACGAACTTTTCGTCTGAGAACTCAGATATCTTAGTCGTTGTAGAACTCATGATTTAGAAGTACTGACACTTTCAAGGTTTACAACAAATCATGACTGAGGTAGGAGATGCTTCCTCCTTTTATATAAGATCTCAGATTAAAAACTTCTTCACCATCGACCTGCGAGAAGAACACTCAAGCACATGTTACCGAGAAGTTTACACAGTTCGAACCACAGTCCCCGATAATATCTAATAGTTTCTTGCGTAATTAGCAGCACTTTAGCTTGACTGAAAGGACGCCCCACACTAGCCACATTCGTGGCGCGCGTTCTTGGTGGCCAGTGACCAATCACATAGATGGAAAGAACGAGCTAGAAAGTGTTTAGTTTCCTTATGCCCGAGCTAAAGCCACGGTTTGCAACATGCTTGCTGTTGTATGGTGCTGATATCTTCTAAGAACCGAATTCTGTGGCGGAAGAAAGTTCTTGCCAGTGCGCATACCGAGAGACTGGAGTGCGCCACGAGCCACAGCACAGCGCAATGAGGTGTAAGCCACCACCATCGTTTGAGATAAAGCCACTGACAACCTGCCTACCAATCACGAGTGTGGCAAATCGCTTTCAAGTGTGCGGGGCAAGCCTCATATCTGGAGTCAAGCTGTGGCACCTTTTGTTCAACTCCACAAATAACTTTGGAGCCGCAATTGTGGGGTGGCTCAAGAGCAAGCCACCACGGGGTAAGTAGGTATAGCACAGACTCTACACACGTAGTTTGTTACAGTGACAAATATTGTTGGATAAATACGAATAGTTGCGTAATTTCATAAGCAGTCACTGACGTCAATGATGGCTGGCGCTGTTGAGTCAAAGTGGAAAGAAGTGAATGGGGTGGGCCCATGAATCGTCTATATAAGCACGCGTTGGTGTCTCCTTTGATTTACGATCATTTCGATCAATCTCCAATATCAACACATCATAAAAAGACAATCAGAACAAGATGGTCACCAGTACCTCCACTGTTATCGAGCAAAAGCTTTCTGAGCTTCACCTTAAGGTCTCTTCCCCACAGCCAGCTGAGGTCAAGAAGCCAATCCATATCAGTAGCCAATCTGCCATTCACTTCAGAAAGGATCTTGACAGAGATGATGGCGATGGTATCCACAGAGTAAGCCACAAGGACTACGAAAACTCCAAGTACCCTGAGTGGTTACCAACTTGGGATACTCATGAAAAGTACGAGCCATATCCTGAGGATTACAACAAGTCACACGTTGACAGGGGTCATTTTGCTGACAAGGACCTTAAGAACCTATTCCCACCTGAGACCAGTGAGACGACTAAACTCAAAAAACTTTCCCCAAAGCTTGGTACTGAAGTTCGTGGTATTCAGCTTTCCCAACTTTCCGATGCTGCTAAAGATGATCTCGCTCTGTTCGTTGCCCAACGTGGTGTTGTCATCTTCAGGGACCAAGATTTCAAAGACAAGGGCCTTGAGTTCACCAAGAAGTTTGGCGAATACTTTGGACCACTGCACGTTCATCCATCCAGTGGTGCACCTGAAGGTTACAGTCAGTTCCACGTTGTCTACAACAGAAACAACCCGGATGAGTACAAGACCAAGTTTGCCAAGAACCTCTCCTTGCGTGGATGGCACAGTGACATTACATATGAGAAGTATACCCCAGGTACAACCTTCTTCACGATCCTGGACGGTCCAGAGACTGGTGGAGACACTATGTTTGCTGACACAGTTGAGGCCTATAACAGGCTTTCACCAACTTTCCAAAAGATGATCTCAGGTCTGAAGGCTGTTCACTCCTCTGAGAAGCAGGCAGCTCAGTCGAGACTGGGTGGTGGTATTGAGAGAAGACCCCCTTCCACCAACTTGCACCCATTGGTGCGTATCCACCCTGTCACCAAGGAGAAATCCCTATTTGTTCCAATTTTCATTGAAGAAATCGATGGATTGAAGAAGGAGGAGTCTGAAGCCATCCTGAAGCTGTTGTTCGATCATGTCAACAACTCACACGACATGCAGATTAGGGCTTCGTATGAACCTGGTACTGTCGTCATTTGGGACAACAGAGTTGTGATGCACGCTGCTACTTTTGATTGGGACTCAGGTTCTGCTCGTCACTGTTACAGAATCACTCCGCTGGCGGAACGCCCAGTTGAGCACGAGGAGGAGTTGGAAGAGGCCAACCGTTGATTACTCGACAATTTGCAGAACAACCAGTACAAATACACTACGGCTACTACACTCGTTAGTGCGCACACTGGCACAGCAGTACCGAAAACAGCAAGCGCTGCTGGATAGTTTTCCTTGATTTTATCATTTGATATTTTAAATTATTTTATAGTTTTTACATACTGATATCTTTTTCATAAATCTACTTTTTACTTTTTCAGATATTTTGGCGCAAAAATCCATGTTGCGCAAGCGTGGCAGCTGAGGTAACAGCGCGCCAAGTGGGCCCCTCAGCTGTGGCCTGTCTCCGAGGCAGTTAGATAACAGTAGCGGAACCCCTCCGTTGTGCTTTTAGTGTCTTGACTTTAGTGGGATACTGATTCTAATGCTTAATGGACGTAAAAACTATGGAAGGGATACTGTAACTACGCTGTAGCTTGATCAATCTCAGGGTCGTCACTGATAAGAGCTGAGTTGTGGAAAAGTGGCTGCCTTAAATGCTCGGTCTCGGGTGTTTCGGACGGGTTGTTTGTTTTGTTGCCGACAATAGCTGAGGAGGCTCAGGTTCCGCCGACGGTGAAACGGGGTGAAAGTCACTCGAAGTGTTATTTGCGTAATAGGTAACAAGGTGCTATCTATGATATAATCAGTTAAACCTTATCAGTGGCTTTATTAGTTATATAAATACACAAGAGCAAAAGTCATTTGAAGATTAGGTCAGTACATTGGAGGAAAGAATATGACAACAAAAACAAGTGGTATTAGTAATAATCCAGGAACATTGAGTAATCCCTTATACTGGAAGACAACGTTGCAATGGATAATTGTTATCTTATCATCAGAAAAACTTTGATGAAAAGTGGGCGTGGTTGCAAGAAAATGAAGGGAGGTTTTGGTGTTGGATGAGGTAGGGGTGGCCTTGGAGCTGTACAAGAGTGTACTAAAGGCAAGCCATTATAGATGAGTTAGGAGATTTGGGGTATAGATTTGGTACATGTGCTTGTGCGGTGTATTCAATTGAGTCAACAATTGAGCGACACGTTAATCAATTCAAGCAGTAGAGAGGGTTGGGACACCGGTTCTTGGCTTGGACTTGGAGCCGAAAGCACCGCCAGACATGAAGGAGACGGCGGAGAGGGCACCGGAGAAGAAGAAGACGAAGAAGGAGAAGTAAAGGAAGGCAACGGAAGCCTGAGCCTTTCTGCATCTGTCGGAGGAGCCCTGGGCAACGCTGTTGCTGTCGAGGTAGTCCTGGTTGGTACAGGAGTGAGTTCTGATGGCAACGGCCAAAGCGGTGGCAGCAGAGAAGGTGAAGACAAAGTTGAGGAAGTCCAAGGTGAGCAAGATCAATGGCCAAGCAAGGAACTCAATGAAGTTGGCAAGAAGACCATAGATTGAAGAGAACACAAGACCAAAGACAGAGGCAAAGAGAGCAAAGTTGACTCTAGCATTGCTGTGGTCCTGACCCTGGATGAGGGAGCCGGTGAGACCGAGGATAATGACCAAGAAGACGAAGTTCAAAACACGGAGAGAGACATCGACGATTTTCAACATTTTGAGCAGATGTGTGTGTGTGTGTGATGTTGTCAATTGAGCTATATGGAATAGTGGCTGTATTGCGGCAACGGGCGGGGCGGTCTGTTATATATGTGGCTCGAGTGGGTAGGGGAGGGAGGAGATTTGCGCCAGAGAGCTGGGAAGTTGCAGCGTTGCGCGAACCGCATGAAACGACAGCATCCAGCGCAAGCAACCAGCGCTAGAGTAAACAAAGGTAAAATTGAGCGGAAAACTTAGGAAAAAATCTCTTAGTGGCTCGCAATGTATTCTATAATATAGACGATGTATTTGCTATCATTGTGGATGTGTTTGCAGAATGCCACCCCCATTTTTGAGCGAGTTACGTGCACATTTGTTTAGCCGGGGTTCATGCCAGATTTCTCGTTTAGGACAGTTTGTTTACAAATTCGGACAACCCGCATCGCCGAATAGGGACTCGGGCTGGAACTGGCAAATTGATTACATCAGAGAGCGGCTTCGCTCGCGCCATCCGATTCCAGGAGCAGCTGTACTAGGAGAACCTCCTCAGCTTGTGTTTTGCACAGATAAGACCGGAGCAGGAACACCATGTTACGTTCTGGTGTGGCCATGCTCTTGATGAGCACCAATTGTCACATTAGGGAACGCGAGAACGTTGAACCGTGAGAGATTAAGGGTCATACAGTTCCCTTGCGATATCGTCCTGTCCTGCCACACCCCACTGTTTGCTTGCTATTCTTCGGGGGTAGCTATAGGCTGTACGTCCTTTGCCCGGGCAACTCTCTTTGGCCAAGTATAAATACCTAACGTAACGAAGCCTCCACGCTAAAGCTCTAGCAGATAACTTGAGTGGTAAAGTCTTGGTCTTTCCGGCTCATCCCGTTGACATCATCAATGCCAGGACCCTCAGAGACTAGGTCTGTAGCGTGGGCTTGTATGAAATTGGCGAAAGTTTCCGCGACAACTGCGACTTTGGCGCAGACACTTTGTTATTGACTTTCCCGATTGGGGTTAATGGCGCGAAGCTGGCATATATACTCGACAAGTTTCAAGTCTCCAGTGGCGATATGAAGAGCACTGGCGAAGCATCAGAGTGACAAACAGCAAGCTCATGACAACGGTAGGTACGAGCAAGTCCAATAAACGCATTGTAAAGTTCACCTTTGTGAACAATCAATTATAACTGTGCTCAAGCGATGAGTTCGCGCTTTTAGGAGGCACCGGTGCTCTTTCTTGTACATGGCAATCTTAAGCACGGAAGCAAGCCTTGTCTGGAAATCCATGAGATTCCTCCTTCAGAGCATTCAAACTAGGCCCTGCACTCTTCATAATGTCCGCTGCCGTCATCAACGACCTTCTGCAAGACAACCTGGTCTACCTGGAACAACAGTCCACGAAAGTGCTGGATGAATTGGCTGAACTTCATGCTGGAGATTCGTTTCCTTCCCCGGTTCTCAGCTCTACCCCAGATTCCAGCTCTACTCTAGCACCCCAAGCTACCAATGCCAGCGATCAGTCACAGCTGATTGAGCGCTCACAGTCGCCAGAGCTTACCGACCCGGTGATCCGTACAGCTATTGAGAAGCTAGAGACTGTCCAGCAAAGCTTCTCGGAGATATCTTCTTTGGTATCTGAGTTGCACAGTTCTCATGGGCCATCTCCATCTTCATCGACCAAAATTAACAACAAGCTCATCAAGCTGAGAAAGCTGAACAACATACTGCTACCATTTGCCAGTGGCTCAATTGTCAAGGCAGTGACTTCCGACCTCAGTACTTCGAACTCTCAATACTTGGATGAAGAGGAGCTCAAGATTTTGGCTCGATTGGAGGAAATCATCACACTATACGCTTTGATAGGATTATATCAGATTGCCCTCACACAGCTGTTAACCCACACACTGCCACTATCCAATGACCTCCTATACTGGGAGACGGCTTCTTCATCTTCATGGAGATGCCTTCTCTATTCCATCCAGACGCTCCCGCTCCGTTTACAACGCTTAGGCCAGGATGTTTTCGACGACTTTGTTCATACCGCTGCTCCTGATGTTCATTCACTGGACATTGATGTCCCACAGTATATCATCGACAATCACCCATCTTACCAGAGCACATACAAATTGTTCGTGCACTATAAGCGTGTTCTGGTTGATTCGGTGTACAGCAATATCATTGCAAGTAATATCAAGGGTTTCTACAAGTTCATTGGGTCCCAAAAGGATTACCGCACCTCTATGTTCGGTCATCGCAAGTTCAGAGCTAAGAGATTTACGAGCTACGTCAACGTGATGTTGGGTGCTCCCTTCACTTCTATTGTTCAGGAGCTTCATGCAAAGAGAGATCAGTCAAGGTCAGTGAGGGATTCCAATGCCAGACGACTCGGGTCTTTGCTACTCCATGTACCTAATTTCACCTCTGGAAAGCATCAAGAGGAGCAAACCCTCGAAGCACTTGAGTCCTTGAGATCTGCATTGGCTATCGACAAGCTAAAGCTTACATCGTCAGACAAAGATGCCCTTGCTTGCATATACGAGCTTTCGTCATCTTTATTGCCTGAAGTGAAATCTGAGTTGGTCAAGCAAAGAAGAGCAGCACAAATGCCTAACTTCATCACTCGCTACTGGCCAACCATCTTCATATCCTTGTTGTATGGCCCATAGACAATCATCAGCATCGTTACCAATCGCGATGCCATTAAGGAGTTTATTAGAGTCAACGTTTTTGAGACTGTGGCTGGGTTTTGGAAGAATTGGATCCTGAAGCCTGTAAACAACATTCTCTCAACTATCCGCCACGACGACAACTCAGAGATCTCCATCATGTCTCAGAAGTCACTTGACTCAGACTTGGAGTCGTTGAAGAGAATGGTTATCGAGTACACCATCGAGAATACACCTGAGTACAAGGACATGAGATCAACTGACATTGAGCTCTTGAAACAAGAGCTGGATCGTATGGTCTCGACTGGTGATATGACACCCATGATGAAGGGCTACGAACAGGACATTAAAAAGCCCCTGAAGAACCTGGTGAGTGGCAGACTTCCTCGTGCATTGTTGATTCAGCTGCAAAAGACCAAAGTTGATGGTGCTGTGGCTATCAGTGGTATTGACAAGCTTCTCAAAAGTCAGGAGCTTGTCTTTGGAATTGTCGCTGCTTCTCCATCTTTTGTGATTCTTGTCTACGTTCTGAAAAGTATCAACGCCTACATCAAGAAGGGCTATATTTCTCGAGGTTCAGGAGAAAACAAGCTCATTGTATCGAGAAATCTTAACAATATCGAAAGGCTCCTGGGATCATTGGAGGATGCTGATGGAGACTAGATGGAACTGATCAATGGTTCACTTCTCCTGGAAATAATATCTTTGAGAAATGCGGGTCTCTTGCTAGTTCCATCCAACAGAAGATTTGAATGGGCTAGAGATATTAATGACTTGGTCCAGTCAAAAGCATCAACAAGCTCAAGACTTCATACCATTTCTAGGATCTACCACGTCTACGGTGCTTTCTTCACTTGATATCATGTTTATTGTAAAAAAGTGTGTCTGTTTGTGTGTGTGGTTATGTTCGTAGCACCCACATTTGCTGATTATAGATATTTATCAATTAGATAATCAGAAAATGGAGTTCACGATGTCGGAACCAATGGTGGCACCGGCACCGAAAATTGCAGCGTTACCTAACTTGGAGCCAAACTTCTTGAATGCTGCGCTTCCATGATGGTGGGATCCCTGTTGTTGTTCCTGTTGTGGCTGCTGCTGTTGCACTGGCTGTACTTCTTGCTGTTGTGGCTGGAATGGTGTACCGTTGTTAGGGTATGTTGGGTAACCGTTATTGACTCTTTGAGGTGGTGGTGCGTTATACTGCTGGTAAGGAGGAGCTGGTGTGGAGATTGGTCTAGCGGATGCCAGCACCTTGACGTAGTTAGCTGGGAACATACCAGTCTTGCCGTTTATTGATCCTCTCCACCAATCTGGGGAAACACGTTCAAGTATCTCAATCTTGTCGCCGACCTTGAGGGCAAGGTCTTCTGGCTGCTGAGCACTGTAGTTGTACAGTGCCTCTGCGTATTCAGAGTTAGACTGCTGAGGCTGTAAAGAAAGGGCCTGGAACTTTTCATTTGGTGTGTTGTCAACAGATGGAGCGGAGACAGGTGTGGTGGCTTTTGCGGAACCGGCAAGGTCAACCGGGCCATCGCCATTCTTGTAACGGTCAGGCAAGGAGCTCATCACCTGGTCAAAGAAGCTCTCCGAGATAACATTGGATTCTCTGAGGAATTCAAGCTCCTTCAATGAAATGTTAGTGGACTTGACACCTCGATGGCTAGAGCTCGCAATCACATCATGACTTGAGACTGGAGAAGGTGTAACTTACGGTCTTGACTGTGGAAAGAGAACGGTTGACAAGTGCTGAAGACATGGTATTCTGTGTTTACTCAGGGTTGTATTCTCAGTTATCTCCAAAATAGGTCGAGAGAATGCAATTATAAACCTGGGAACGAGATGATGATGAGATACGTCATTCTCACAATTTGAGAGCAGTGCCTCCTCTCGGAACTCGGCTGCACATTTGATAAATTCCAGAACCCCGCGACCGAGCTGTTGACTTCCGAAATAGGCAAGAGCCAGTGATTCATGAGAATATATGAGCTGGTGTCGTGTAGATGATTTCACTGTACTGGTCCATTGACGATTGTGGCCTCATATGATAACGGATAGAATAGGATACGACATTACGAGGTTGAGCAATATCTGAACCACTCCACAGCACATGGGGATCCAGGTTGACATGGAGAACAGTCCTGACTTGTAGATAGCAGACACTCTGAGAGTAGTTGGTTGTTAGTATTCAGTGCTGTTTCTTAACCAAAATTCAAACAGATACTCACACTAGGCCAAATATTGTCCCAGATATCATGGCCTGAACACCACCAACAATCAGGTAAATTGCAATCATCCATATCGCCTTTGATAAACGTCTGTGTACAAACGATGCCCATACACCCACTGTACCGTAAAACCCACAGAAGAAAAACAGTGTCCAGAAGACAGTAAACTTCCATATATCATACGTGTAGTACAAATATGACACGGTATACATGTCGTTTCCCACTGGCCAGTATAAGGAGGGAAACTTGGGCGTTGTGTACCCAATGGGCACGTTTGCAACGGTGACGAATGTTCCTCTGATTCAATTTTGTTAGTACCAATGATTGAAACAGCATCGACATTGTACTTACTCAACGCCCATTGTAGGTTTGATCGAATGCACTGATCACAGAGAGCTATATCAGATAATGTATCAGCAAATTCCTTGAGCTGCCCGTATTTCCTAGTACCTAAGAAGTTGAAGTACAGCGAGCTGCCATAATCATTGACACCAATTTCCAGCAGCGGCGCGCGCACGTACTGGCTGAAGACATGCAGTCGACTCAGCGCGTCATCCCTCGTCATTTGATTGCAGAACTATTGACATAAAGTCGTGAATTAAATCTCGTTGATGTATTTTTTTTTTTTGGCTAAAATGCCGTGTTAATTACATGGATGACAACATCTATTCTCGGCAAGTGGTGATTAAATAAGTAAGATGTGAGTATGAGATGGGTGTGGTGTACAAGGAGGAAAATCAGACACAAAAATCAAGAAGCAGTGACAAAAGGCGCAAAAGAATGGAATAAAGACAGAAGACGAAGAGAAAAAGATGATATGCTGAAGAAATTGGATGAACTTCTCAAGAACAGATGTTCCCTAGAAACAGAAGACCATCAAGCGCAACATAGAAGCTTGGCCATGAAACCCTTCTTGGACTTACTGGACTCCTGTTCGCCATTGGCATTGTTGTTGATGTTGTTGGCTCTGTTCGAGTCACTGAGACCACCGGAAGAGTTCACCTTCTCTCTAATAGGAGCAGGTTGCTTGTTCTGGAACTGCTGCTGATTGAGAGCATTGCTTGTGTTGAGAGGCTGTTGACCAAGACCACCGCTAGCATGCTGAGCTTGCAACTGTGACTGGTTGTTGTACTGCTGTGACTGTGGCTGAAGCTGGGCTTGCTGTTGAGCTTGCTGCTAGGCCAACTGTTGTTGCTGAGCCTGCTGCTGCTGAATCTGCTGATGAAGGTGTCTGTTTCTTCTCTGCTGGCGGTGTTGACGATCCTTCTCGTTTGGAGGTGTAGGGTGACCGTAACCGTGCAGGTTTGGCTTTTTGTTGATGTTGAGATCCCAACCCTTGCCACCATTGAGCTTCATCCAGTCATATGTTCCATCTGGAGTGTCACCAATGTCCGTCAAGGCCGAGATAAGCAACTGTCTGTACTTCTCATAGTCTGGGGTCTCTTCGAAACCCAAACTTCTCACAAGACTCAAATACTGACTGAACTGTGGTGGGAGACCCTGACCCAAGTCATTGACGTGTGTCGTTCTCTTTTTTTCACCAATCTTTTCGTACTTCTGCTTGTTTGTAGGTGCCTTCAAACCTTGCCATGGCAATTGGCCTCTAAGGAAGTAGAAGAACACGTGGCCGAGCGCCTCCAAATCATCTCTTCTAGACTGCTCTCTGCCCAAGTGAGTGTTGATGGACATGTATCTTGCGGTTCCACTGAGTGATTTCTTCTCTCTGTATGGGATGTGCTGCTTCGTCTTGGAGTCTCTGTACTGCTTAGCCATACCAAAATCAACAAGGTGAATTTGGTTCTCATCTGGTAAGCCAGGTCTGCCGATCAAGAAGTTGTCCGGCTTGATGTCTCTGTATATTAGGTCGTGTGCGTGAACTGCCTCGACAAGAGAGATCATCTGCACAGCAACCTGAACAGTGGTCTTTACACTGAAGCGACGTCCACACCAGTCGAATAAGTCCTCCAAGGAAGGACCAAGTAAATCCATAACCAAGATATTGTGAAGACCCTCTTGGCCAAAGTAGTATGCGTGTGGGATACAGTAACATCCGGTGAGGTGTTTGTACGTTCTGTACTCGTCTCTAAGCTGTGGGGCCTCAGTCTTACGTGGTTCGAATTTAATGGCAACTGGAACCTGGTTGATCATGTTTGTTCCTTCAAAGATCACACCGAATGAACCCTCTCCAATCTTCTTACCAATCTTGTAGTGCAACCCAACGATAGTAGAATTGGAAGAACCACTTCCACTGCTGTTGGAAGCCTGCCCGTTTGTCTGTTGAGGAGCCTGAGAGACAGTGTGAGAGTTGGTGATGTTATTGACAGCTGCCGAGGAGGCGGCAACTGCAGCAGCAGAGGCTGCAGGGTTGTTTGTACGACTCATGATGTTATATGGATGCAATTGTGTTCAGTGTTGTGTGGGTAAGCGGTATGCTGACAGATTTGTGAGTGTCTGGCCAAATGATGCTGTTTAACGACGAGACGACCTTCAAAGACTAGCAGATGATCTCAATATACACACGACAGCGAGCTCAATCAAACAGATGACTGTTCTGTTTTGTTGATGACCCGAGGGAGAGGTGGCTGATGGCGGTTGTATGATGGCCGTGCGGGGGATGATGCGCCGGGTCAGAGGACAGGGAGTGGTCGAGTCCTGGTGCAAAGGTGATAGCTGATTAGCTGCTGTATAATGGAGACACAGCGGCGACGTTTTGCTCAGTGTGTGGGTCAAGCGCCGTGGTTGAGCGGGTGGATGAAACCTTGATTTCGACGGCTTGATGTGGGTGATCTGGCACGCGCCGGTATGGGCAATCAGCCAGGGAATTGGTCGATGTTTTGGGTGAGAGGATTTAACCGCCGAGAACAAATGCTGTGCGGCGTACGGGACTCTGTGGTGCTATCTGACCTGAGTGGAAAATTGCTAATCGTCTGATGAACGATGTGATAGCGAGATGGGCAAGAAATGGTGGGTCTGCTGCTAGCGGTGCTTCCCTGAGTGTGTGGGCCAACGTTGGAGGCCGGCGGCTGTTTTCGTTTTGTGGATTTTTGAGAAGTTCCTTTTTTTGGGCGGTTCCGAGACACTACCAAATTTAGTCATTTCGAGAATTTAATCGGTAACCATGGCAACTGCGAACAGGGCGCGATCACCAAAAACTTTTGGGCTTTGATGAGCCTGTGGTGTCCAGCGTTTAATGAACAGCTATTATTGTGGATTGCACTAGTCTACGACTCCACTGAGCGACCATACGTGAACGGAGTTTTCCTGCCAGCAAAGAAATGTCGCCTCCTCTAGTTGACCTCAACGTTCCATGGCCCCAGGAAACATATACGCAGCCTCCTACTGCACAGGCCATCATCACATTGAAAAATACCATCTCCACATTAGCGTCGCTGGGATACACACATGTCGCTTTGAACTTTACCCTTCCACACAATACAAAGGTGCCACCTTCAGCAGCTAACCCTATCAATTTATCGCTCTTCAAGGAGTTTGAAAGCCGCCTGAAGATTTACACGCGAGTAACAATTATCATCGATGAACCAAGCTCTGGTCAGAGTATCGCTAAGCTCCAATCGGCATTCGACATAGTGTCGGTACTACCCATCAGTGAAAAGGGTTTGATGATGGCATGCTCATCGCTTGATATTGATGTTATCACCTTTGAGTATAGCAAGCGTCTTCCGACTTTCCTCAAACACAAGACCATTGGCTCAGCCGTTGGTAGAGGTGTGAAGATCGAGGTTTTGTACTCCAAAATGGTAGCGGGCTCCTCTGATCAAGCTAGAGCGCAGTGCTTCAACAATGTCACACAGGTTGTCAGAAGTTCAAGACATCAAAACCTTGTCGTGAGTTCTGGAGCTAGTAAGAGCACCGAGTGTCGTGCTTTCAAAGACGTGTACAATGTGCTGGAGCTATTAGGATTCAAGAGAAATATGGAGAGAGATGTACAAGAGAAGGCATCTAGAGTACTATTAAGTGGAAGATTGAGAAATCAGAGCTATAAGCAGACCGTGATGGTGGGAGAGGATGTTGTTGAAGAAGCCGGTAAGGGGATGAAGAGAAACATCTCGGAGATATCAGGAGGCGATGTTTTCAAAGAGCAACTACGCAAGATCAAGGCATTGAAGTAAGTTCAACGACTCCTAAGGTAACGTCACCGATTGTTGGTTTCGCTATGGATCTCAAATCTGAAACACAGCATTACATGTACCTCAAAAGACGCATGTAGCACCGAAACAACTATCTTGCGTAGAGCGTAGCACGGCCGTGTATTGGCACCTAGCTCACTGAAGTGCCAGGTGACCTTCACGATGACGCACCACGGTCATCAAGCGAAGGTGTTTTGATCCACCTTCTCAAAGGCATTATCGGCCCCCAGCAAATCAGCAGCTCTGGCTAAACAAGCTTCAGGCCTCGCACTACGCGGTTTTATGCGCCATCGCACGGATTGGAGTCCACCACTTCGAAGCGGACGCTACTTCAAACCTTTTGCGCAGTGAATACTTAAGTGAGGCCATTGGTTTACTGCCTAATATCTGTAGAGTGCACCACGGGATGCATTCCCCTCCCTTGCTGATCGACGCATTGTGGTTTGATGCCGCCCCTTCTTCGACCTCCTTAGTTGTTCTGGTGACGCGTCGCGCTTCCAACTTTTTGCCACATTGAGCTGTGTAGGCAGGACCGTTCTAGCCTGTGCACACCGACGCGTCAGCTCGGCATCTGCTCCTATCTCAACTCCTGCGAAAGCAGCAGGCCCACCCCCTTTGTTGAGCGCCATTCCTTTTTATATGATCTGAGATCCGTCCAGTATCATCACACCCTCGTGTAGTAGAGTGTATCTGATCCGCAGCTTCACCATGATGGAATCAATTTGGCTGGAAGAGGACACTAGCAGTAAGATCTACTCCGCTCCACTGCCCAATGTGGAGATGATCAACTCTACCACGCCTTGTATTGGATCTCGCAACACACTGGAGCTTCCACCACTGCCACCAACGTCCTATTTTAGCAGTGTGATGGAGCTGCGCCAAGAGGAGACACATAAGCTGAAGCACAAGAGCAGCAGTTCCCGTCTGTTCTCAGCATTGAAGAAGTCGTTGAAGTCTGATAAAGAGATTAAGCCTGAAAAGAGGGCACCAAGGGCGAAGATCTCCACGCCATTTGGCTTCTCCCATATCTCCCACGTTGATAGGTAGGAGACAACAATCACCAACAAGACCTTTGAGATACCAGTAGTGGTAAATGGTGGTATTGTTGATGTGGAACCACACGACGAGCAAACAATGACAACGAACGGTATCGCCTTCAACAGAACTCAACCGGCAAGACGTTCATCATCTGCTTCATCACGTTTGTCTTCGATCCCACGTTCTACGTCGCTATCGAACTCTCTCATGTCACACACTTTCTCGTCAACACGCAACTCACTATCAACTACGGCTACTTCGACGAAGCAGCTATCTCGCAAAAACACATCGCAACACTCACACTCAGTGTCCAGCTCGTCGATAGAACAGCTCACGAAGCTTGAAGAGTATCAGATCTCGAAACAGTGTAACCCATCTTATTCATCACGCAAAAACTCGACATCCGCTTCACCACCAAATGCTACACCTGTGCTCAACACCATTACCGATCCATTGGCATGGGATACGCCCTCTCCTGACAATGTTGTTCGTCAATCGTGGATCTACAAGCCAAACTTCGAGACACCTGTCTACAAGCGCTCTTCCGATTCTACAACTGTCATTACCCCAAAGAACGATCACTTCATCAACTCATTTGCCAACACCCTTCAGACTTCGCTTGACAACGAAGACCCAGAGTTCGTTGAGATCCAGCGCGGAATGCAAGAGCTCAACATGTTATTTGGCGCAGATGCACGCGTCTCTCCTGGTGAAGACGACGAAGAATTCGATGCTGATAGTGCAAGTGACGGCGAGGTCCAAGAGGCAATGGCGTCAATGAGAGCTGCAAAGTTCACCAGAATGTCCAGAGATCTGATGAGAGACATCGGAGAGGATGGCGTTCGTGAGTTGAGACAGAGTATCTCACAAAGCAGATCTGACATTGAGGAGCTTTGCGATAGCGCCCTGGAGCTTGATGTATCCTCTCAGTCGGTCCTTAAGCCTTTGGTATGATTTATACAGACAAAAGAAATACATTCGCTACAGAACTAGACTAGACTACCTGGAACATGAACAAAACAGTATCATTCCAGTACGCGCGCACTGTCGCATAAGAACATAAATGACCTTGCACACGGCTCGTCAATTGACTCCCGATTCAATGTTTAGTATTGCGGGTTAATCCTTGGTATGTGCTCTGTAACTTTTCATGCTACTCCTAGTATTTCTTCTTCTTCTGCTGGATCAATTTGGAGGTGAACGGTACGTTCTCGGGGACCCTATTTCCCTCTTCCGATTGGCGGACTCCATTGAAGTTTTCAGCCGCCTTGTTCTTGAATAAATCTTCGTTCAAGGCAGGCTGTTCGAATCCGTATCTGTGAAGTTCAATGATAGCTTCTTTGAGTTGGCGGTGTGTCTCGGCGATGTTCTCGATAACATCAATTGATGATCTGAAATGTGATTGCGACTCTCTCAAACTAATCGGTGGGACCGGACTGAACATTGTGATGGGATCATAATGTTTCTCCCGAGTGTTGTCAACTTGGGTAGTCTGTGGTTCTTCCTGTGTACCATTCGAATTGCCGCGTTGCTCATCTTCGGCAGGTTCACTACCCTTTGACTTTTTGAAACCACGTCTCTACCTCATGACGGTTGCCTGCTTCTGTGGTGCATCACACAATTCCATGTCTGCCACTGACTTGATCGCATCGTGTATTGATGTAGACGGGTTGATTTTCCTCGTAGCTTTCACCGTCATGTCCCAATGTGTTTGTCCGTAGCTGGGTCTTTCACGCTTGGTGTAATTAGCTCTTGATAGAGCCAGGAAGCCATCACCAAGCATTCTGCATAGGCTCTGTTGCTGAGTGAAATACAAAGACAAGAGCTGGAGATACCGCTCTACGGCTTTGTTCTCATCTAGCCTTCGTTGTTCCTCTTTAGTTATCTGCGTGTCGTTCTGGCGGTCGTCGTCTTCTGCGACCGTCTATGGAGCGGCCTGAGCTGGCGCCTGATCCATCGGTGGCTCGCCGTGCTCCCAGAATAAGTTATCGGGTAGACGTACTCCATTGTGATAAGGCATTGTGGAGTATATTAGTTGATTTGTAGTTTCAAGCGTTGATCTATGTGGTGGATGAGAATAGAATTTGGTTCAAGGGGGGGCGAAAGATCCGGATTTGTTGGTGATGGAGAGAGGCCCACGGAGAGAAAATGGATTTCATCAACACATCAACTGGGCGGCAAACAAGTCGTGACGCTATTCACTACTCTCACCCATAGCGCTCGCTTCTCACAACCCCATCGATCATCAACCATGGCTGATCGACTAACTCAACTTCAAGTATGCCTTGACCAATTGGTGGAGCAATTCTGCGCCACGCTGCACTACGTTGACACACACCACGGCTACGTCGCTTTACCAGGTGAAGAACAGGCAAGAGTAGAAACTGACGCCCAACAACTACAAACGCCTCCTCCAGAAGAGTTTAAAACATCCATTAACGAACTAAGTACTGACTTGATCCTCAAGTCACGTCAGATCATTGCTCTGATCGACTCGCTCCCCGGCGCTGGTGTTTCACAAAGCGAACAGATTCGAAAGATAGAAGAGCTACAATCGGAGCTGGTTGCTGTAGAGGCGAAGAAAGTGGACGCAGTGAGGTAGAAGGAGGAGCTATTGGAGTGGGTAAATGAGCTTGTGGTAGAGTTCTCCAAAGACTTGATTGAGGCTAAAAAGAGTGCTAAATGACTTTAACCTGAAAGTTGACTACGAATATTACGACACCGGACATTACCATCACCTACACTGATGCAGCTGCTGAACAGTAGATCTAATTACTTTTAGTGTGATAAAGTGGGATCACAGGTATGTGTCACACTTGAAGTCCCATCCAGGGAACAACTTTGCGGCCTCACATGCCTGTCTGGTCCATGAGGTACCCCATGTCACTGGCAAAACTGCAGTGAAGTAGTGGAAGGAAGCCATGACGATAAACGCCAAAATACCATATCCAAGTCTGGCATTCTTGAACATTACAAACTCGAATGTGACACCGGCAAGTAAAATACCAAAGTACAACGCAGGCTGGTAGTATTGGAGGAAGTACTCACCATCCTCCAAAACGTATGGCAACCAATGCAAGAGGTAACCAAGCGTGAAGGTAGCAGCCTGGTTCTTGTAGTTCCAGGACTGAGCCACCGTGTCACCTCTAATGAATGTGACCATAGTCAACAGAACGAAGACAGGAATCAATACCAATGGCAGTGCAAATGTGATTGGGTTGCCAATTACGTACATGTGGGAGTTTGGACGGGAGGAGAAACGGAGACCCTTCTAGTTGAACAACCACGACATTCCACTTGATGCATTTTTGTTGGTGGACTTGATACCCTTCAATAGACGGTAGAGCAAAGTATTGACTTCAATGAACTTCTTCCAGATTGGCAACTCACCTGATGGAATCTTTTCGGCCAAGTAAGGGTACTTCTCATAGTCCAATCCTTCTGGGTGCTTAACGGTTTCGACCTTAAAGTATGTGCGCTCAAGGGCTGGATTGTCAACACAGATCACCTCCTGTTGATTGAAACCCCACTCCGGCAACTTAATATCGTGAGAGAGAACAGTACACTGTTTTTTAACATTCCACAATCTGAACTCAACATCAGTAGCTGTGAGGAACGTTTCCTTGTTCTGCTTCTCATTCTTGAACTTAAGCTGGAACTTGTCTGTATCATTACCTGCGTAACTGAAGTTGCCGTAGCAAGATACTTCATGATCGTAATCCTGCTCAGACATTGGTGGTTTGAACTTGTCGACACGCAACACGGCACCAGTATTCTTGTGTCTGAACAAGAAGTCCTGATCCTGTTTGATTCTTGGTTCCTATGGGTTGAATCTTGAACCTGGGAATGGCTCAATGACAAACTCGTTGTTGAAATCTTTGTACTTGAAAACAGTGACCTGCTGGTTACCAGATCCGGACTTGTAATTGTATGGGTGGGAGTGGAAGTAGCCACCAACAGATTCAGAGTGACGCAAAGTAACAGTAGAATTCCAAGTAACGTATTTTGGGATATCCCAGACATCGTTACCTGCAAGATCACGCTGGTAAGCAGTGCTGACGAGTGAAGCATCCTTATGGAACTGGTTCAATAAAACGATATGAACAGCAAACACACCGAAGTAAATAATGAATGGAGCAGCAACAAAGGCACTGGCTCTATACAATGCGTGCTTGGCAACTTGAGCGTTGGTGTAATCCAAGTCACCGAGAATGTACCAAAGTTTGATGGCAGTGAGAGATAGAACCCACATGATAGTGGCAAAACCCAGCCACTTGCCTGATACGGTAAGTCCAAGAGCAATGCCTGTTAAGAGCATGTATCTTATCCACTCGGTGGAGAATGCCTTGGAGATATCGAACTTCTTGTAGGCGTATACAGCCAAGGCAATTCCAAACATGAACAATGTATCTGGCATGTACAGTCTCGAGGTCACAGTGGCAATGTTCTCAAAGACGAATAGCAAAGCTGCAACAAAAGCTACTGCAGATCTGACACCACAAAGACGCAAAGTCAAGAAGGCCAATGTAACAACACCTGTGCCCAAGAAGGCAGTGACTGTTCTCAGCACGGTGTATGGGAAGGTGACAAGTCTGTAGTCCTCACCAGGTTTGGAGAGAGGCGATTCACCTCTGTACCCAGCCAGGTAGGCAACAAAGGTGTAAAACAAGCCAGCCAATGGTGGAGTCACGTCGTTAAAGAACACACCATCGATGTACTTATTGATGTGTGATACCACATGAGCCTCGTCGAAGACCACAACGGATGGCTCAGCGATGTTCCACAGCTTGGATACAAGAGACAAGACTGCCAGTATCAAAAGGAAGCGATAGTCCTGGGTGCTCAAACTTGCACTGTCAAGGACAAGTGGGTTTGGTTGTGTGGAGAAGTAGTTCCATTTGCGACCTTTCTTATATAGGGATGGGTACTCCTTCGCAGCTCCTGCGGAAGAACGTTTGGCAGCTGGAACAGCCGCCACTTTCTTCTTTACTGCCATCGTGTTCCAAAATTGGGGTTTACAAACGCTCTGGCGGACAGCAGTTGGCGTATCCAGTAGAAAGCCGTCAAAATCGCATCTCATATGCGTGGCCTTTTCGTGTTCTGCTTTGGCGGTGAGCGCGTCGGGTGAAACGCCGGTGTGGCTTATGTAATCCAGTCATCACACTATTCAACTGACACGTTCTGCCATGGCAGAAGACCAGGAGGCACAAGTACGTGACACTGTTGAACAATTAATAGCATACACTTCTTAGCTGAATAAATTTGTACATTAGAGACCACTCACACGCACATCTGTGCGTGTGACTTTGTAGTCTGGCTATAATAAAATAACATATAGATATCGTAACAGTCGTCAATAAAGAGATGAAGGAAGGCCAAGCTCACGGCGATCCTTCGGTAGGTTTAAGAATATCAAGGCGAGAGTCAAGCAGTTCGATGCAGTTGATGATAAAGGTACAGACTTTTCAGTAATGGTTGAGGTATAATCCACCATCGTTCTCCTCGAGTAAGTTCACTAGGTCGGCAACATCGTCACTGTTGACATCCCAGCCGAGCTTAGATGTGATTCTAACATTCTTAAGACATGGTAGACGATCTTCCATCATTGCAATGGTCAAGTCGTCAGGGTGTATCTTCAATGTCTGGCCCAGGCCACCGCTTGACTCAATCCAAATTGTCTTGAGTGGCCTTGTGCGATCACCCTGCAAAAGCGGAAGCAGCTCTTCTGAGAAGATGGACCGTGAGCAGTAATCAACAGTAATTTGCAGGAACACCAGGTTCGGGCAGTATGTGAAAACGAAATCCAGTGAGCTTTCTTTCAACTTGGGCATGGGGTATTGGACACTTAGATGAGTCAAATTCTCACCGTGTTTACTCAGTATATTGTAGATGCCGAACTCGGTCAAAATTGGACAGTGTGCAAACTCAAGTCTCTATATGGTAGACGGAAAGAGAGACTCGGATAGAAACTTGTCGTTGATACCACCACTCAATCGTAATGATCTCAGACTTGGGGGCCATACGGTCTTGTTATCGCATTCTTCACACGATATAGACGATCTGGGGAAAGATAAGGTTGTCAAGTCCTTAGCGTTACTGATGGAGTGGAACAGTTCTTTGAGTTTGACGGTTTCACTGACGTATCCAAGATCGAGGACTTTAATCTTAGCGCAGCTTCGTAAACTGATTAGTGGGGCGTATCCGAAACTGGTCTATGGCGCAACAAATATCTCCATATTCTCAGCGCAACGTCTCAGAAGCTTCGAGACATAGGAGTTCTTTCCGCTTTGAATGATAGTTGAAAGATCAAGGTTGCGAACGTTGGAGCCAATGCGGTTCTTCGGCGTTGTGATTGTGTCAACAAACTTGTAGAAGTTGTGGGTGTTGAGGCGTGGAGAATGGTACAGAAGTGGCACATAAAGTTGATACCAGAGCTTTGATACTCTCAAGTACTTCGGATCAAGCTTTGGTATATAGTTGAGGATGAGTTGGTAGACTTCGGCTGGAAACACCGAGTGTGAGCTGTCATACTGGACATTAAATGGCTGCTTTGCACCGTTTAGGTACACCTGTCCCGTCGACTGGTCAATAGTGACTGGCAGCTCAGTCAACCCTCCTGGCTTTGTCTCACCCACTGCAGCAGCTGTGGAAGCATATCCATACGCAGAAGGGGAGACAAAGTATGTGGCTCTTTGTGATGCAGGGGTGCCACCCTGCACGATTCCATTCATTTCGACCTCATCATCTTCCTCATCGTCCTCCTATACTGCGACGTTTCCTGGCCCATATCGTCTGTAAGGAACTCTCGTCTTTTTGGGTCTTCTTTTGTTGGCCATAATGGATCAATATATGGTTTACTAGGATGTTCTCTAAAGTCAGCGTTACTGTCAGTGAGTTCTTGCGTAAAGCTGTGAAGAGTACTCCTATTCCAGCCCTCAAAAGAAACTCAGGAATGCGGAGAAGTCATCAGTTTTCGCCTTCTTATTTGGATCGAGGCCACTACGTACTCGGCCTTGAGAAATTGCAAGACCAGATGTGGTGCTTACCAGTACATAATTGCTGACTACACTTTACAGGGTCAGAGCCTATTGAGGCTAAGTGATACGCATGGACTGAACTGCACTGGTTTTATACAGCGTACTTACTACCAGCCCATCATCTCAGAATCAGATCCATTCAGTAGTGGAGCTACTATTGCTAGAGCGTAGTTGTTGTTGTTGACAGAGACCTCGCCACCGAGCACTGGCAAACGCGTCGCCAACAACCACGAAAAATACGCGTCACTTTCCTCTGTACTTCGGTAGATCCCTTATTCCCAAGTGTTCAGAAGATATATGTGGAGACTATTGAGCAGGCCATCAATTAGATTATCAAGCCTCTCTCGTCATATCCTATCTTCGTCAACACCACTCCACCACCAGCCAACGACGATAAACACCATCAAAATGGCTGGCAATCGTGACATTTTTGCTATGCTCACCAAGAAGAAGAGCACAACGGCAGATAATGCCCAAGCTAAGTCCGCTGATACATAGAAAACAATCGTGGATGGAGTATCTAAGACCGATGAACCAGCTGAAACTACCGAACCTGCGGACCCAAAGTCGCCTAAACGAGCACGTTCGAAGTCTAGGTCGGCTTCACCAAAGAGAGAGGAGTCCACGACGAGGTCCCCGTCACCAGCCAAAAAGAAATCCAAGACCGAGGAGGATACAGTCAATGAAGCTAACAAGTCTCTCCAAGACACATTGAAGATCGAGGAAGAAGATGTGAGTGATCACTAGAGCTCTGCCTCGGATGCAAAACAAGACGACGATCTTGCCTTCGACTCTGATACTGAAAAGCAAGATGCCAGTGATGCTAAGCAGATCCTTTCACTCTCCAAGATGGAGGCAACTGAGTTCTCCACAAAGCTGAAGACCGGACAACCAATCCCATACGCTGCTGTTGCTGAGGTGTTTGATAAGATTGAGGCGACTTCAAAACGTCTAGAGATTATCAAACTAACATCCGACTTTTTCTTGAAGGTGTTACAGACCAATCCGAAAGATCTCGTGTTTGTCTCCTATCTCTTTATCAATCGCCTTGGTCCCGACTATGAAGGTCTAGAGCTGGGCCTTGGTGAAACCATTCTCATCAAAACCATCGCTGAAGCTACGGGCAAATCAACTTCACACGTAAAGGCTAAATACCGTGAGACAGGTGATTTGGGTGTCATCGCATTACAGGCTCGTAAGGTGCAGCCAACAATGTTCAAGCCGAAGCCGTTGACAGTGAATGTTGTCTTCAACAGTTTAAAAGAGATTGCCACAACTTCCGGAAACAGTTCGCAGCAGAAGAAGATCAACATCATCAAGCGCATGCTTACTGCTTCTCAAGGCTTGGAGGCGAAGTTCCTCATCAGATCGCTGGAGTCTAAACTGAGAATTGGATTGGCTGAGAAAACGGTATTGATTTCTTTGGCAAAGGCACTTATCACGTTCGAGAAGCTTAATAAAGGGAAGAAGGCCTCCTCAATCACACCAGAGTTGTTTGTGGAAGCAGAGGAAAGAATTAGAGACGCATTCTGCCAGGTACCAAACTATGAAGTACTGATTCAGAGCGCTCTGGAGTTTGGTGTCATGACGCTGGACAAGCACTGTACCTTGAAGCCGGGTATCCCATTGAAGCCAATGTTGGCTAAGCCTACGAAAGCCATTACCGAAGTTCTAGACCGTTTCACAGGTGAGGAGTTCACGTGTGAGTATAAGTATGACGGTGAACGTGCTCAGGTTCATTTGTTGAGCAGCGGTGAGGTCAAAGTTTATTCTAGAAACTCTGAGGACATGTCCCAAAGATATCCAGATATCGTTGATAGCGTTAAAGGGTTCCTCAACCCCAATGAGGATACCAAGTCTTTGATTTTGGACTGCGAGGCTGTGGCTTGGAGCCGAGAGGAGGAAAAGATTTTACCCTTCCAGGTTTTATCAACACGAAAGAGAAAGGATGTGCAATCGGAGGATATTAAGGTTCAAGTGTGTCTCTTTGGCTTCGACATCCTATGTTACAATGACGAACCATTGATCCACAAATCATTAAGAGAAAGAAGACAAGTGATGCAAAAGGTCATTCAGGAGGTGCCTGGACGCTTTGCCTTTGCCACAAGTAAGACTACAGACAATGTTGAAGAGCTTCAGCAATTCCTTGATGAATCTATCAAGGATTCCTGTGAGGGGTTAATGGTGAAGACTCTCGATTCAGACCCATACAGACCTTCACAGAGATCGAACTGTTGGCTCAAGCTGAAGAAGGATTATCTAGCCGGTGTTGGTGATTCATTGGATCTCGTTGTTGTTGGTGCCTACTACGGTAAGGGTAAAAGAACCGGTACGTACGGTGGGTTCCTGCTGGCATCTTACAACTCAGACAGTGGTGACTACGAAACTTGTTGTAAGATTGGAACTGGATTCTCTGACGAGATGCTAAAACAGTTGTATGAGACTCTATCGAAGACTGAGATCCAGGAGGCGAAGCCTTACGTTATTCACGACCCTTCTGCTGCTCCAGATATCTGGTTTGAGCCGTCAATGCTATTCGAGGTGCTTACAGCGGATCTCTCACTTTCTCCAATTTACAAAGCTGGAGCAGAGACATTGGGCCGTGGAATATCGCTGAGATTCCCTAGATTCCTCAGAATCAGAGATGATAAGAGCGTGGAGGATGCGACTACCAGTGATCAGGTAGTTGAGTTTTACGAAAGACAAGCTCACCAGCAGTAATGAATACATGATCTATTAAATTAGCAAGTGTGTTATAACGGTATTCACGACGTGGGTTTTATACACGGCTGCCACTCCTTAGTTCAAGATAGACGAGTTAGGGTTGTGGCTAGTGATCAAAGAATGTAATTAGCCGAGAATCAATCGATTGTGGTGGTAGTGATGGTACCAGTTGCTTGCAATGTCTCGCCATGACATGTATCGACGAAGGAGGTGATGTCAACAGTCGTGTAGATGACGAGGGTGGCACCACCACCAGCAGTTAGGGTTCTGCTCACGGTGTTTGTCTCAGCTGGCGGCGTAGAGCATGATACTATTATGGACTGCGCATCGACAGCAATCAGGATGGTGGAGAGGGCAAGCAAAGTGTAGAATTGCATCCTGCGTGGTTTGTGTGTTGTACCACACCCCATGTTGTAGCGGCTCGGCATGATGTGGACCAGCGGGACTTCTTATACGATGCATACAATCTAGGAGGTGTGCCTCATTACGTGGATTGAGCTGTAGGCAGATTCATCTGGTACTGCACATATTTCTTCGAAGTCGTTTTAGCTACGCAAGAACACGTCTTGGGCACTTGCCGTTTGTGGATAGTACAATAGGTTTCCTGATGCAACCAACACCTCAAACCATACCAGAGAATGATATGCGGGGCACAAGGCAGAAATTGTGGAACAAGTGAGCCTCAAATGTTTTAGTTCTGTAAAATTCAGCCTTCTTCTGAAATATGCCTGGGTTAATTGTTTGTAACACATTGTTATACCTCGAAGGGGTTACCCTGTGAAAGCAAGCTGAAGCACGCATCATGAGTTTAGCTGTTCGAAATGGCATTCGTGTTTGAAAGTGTCTCTGCATGCATCTTCAAGTCCACATTTATGGGTTCACCTAGCATCTGTCGGTATAATATGGGTCTCTGCACCACCATTTGAGTTTTTGGTGTTGATAACGAGATAGCCCGTGGATCTCGAGTTGCCGTTACCCGGCCTCAACTATATCGGGCTTTTGATGGTTCTAGAACGTGGGCCGTTTCGCGACATACTCTCAAGCTGCACTAGCGTGCATAGACGGACGAATTAGCAACCAATAAGAGCTGGCTTAACTACCGCCTATTCATCGCAGATGAAGAAGTCCCTGGTTCAACGTACTACATGGTTCAATGAACAAGGCTCAGGATCGGTTTTATAGCGGCCCTGCGGTGCTCTGTTACAGAACTACCAGCATGGCTCGAGGGGACCAATCTCTCGGATGCGTTCCATGCTTCTCCCGTACATGAATTTGTCTCGAGCTGTGCGCGTCGCCGGTGATGAGCCTTTAAGGGCCCACAGCAAACTTTTGCGTTGCAAGAGTTTTACAATGATGGCCTACAAGGCAATGGGCTTTTCAGGGCGTCGAGTATGATGGATTAACTTAGAGTCGTTAACATCTCGGTGGATATGCCGGTCTCCCTCAACCATCAGCGAGCCCAATCGCTGCTAATTGCCCATTTGGCTCATATGCATGCCCTGATCTGACACGTCGGCTCCTTTCGCGCTTGACACATTCCACAACTGTACCGTAGCCAGACATTTGGCGAAGTTGAATAAACCAACACTTTGACCATGAACTGTGAAGCGAGCTGGTTGCGTTCTCGGTATCAGAGTCCTTTGCATATACATCCTCGTGGTTTTGTTGTTTAACAGTTCCCCCCGCTCAGCTACTGACGGCGCACTCTGTAGCGTGGCGCAAGGCAGCTTCATCTCAGGGACCCAGGCCTGGAGTCAAAAGCAGATCTCTCTCCTGGTGCACCGAATTAGCAAGCCGTCATTAGCCTAGCAGATCTATATGGCATTTTTGAATGTGCCCAAGTGTTTACGTCAACGCCCAGAAAATGAATCCTAGAGACAAACCGAAAGTAGGGTATACGTGGAGGCTCAACCATGAAGCCCCAAGCTTTGTGAACACTGCCTCTGCCTAGCAAAACAGCGCACCGCGTCTCAGTGGGACAAATAAGATTGTTGCAATGGTAACTGTGTGCGCAGATACTATAGAAGCTATACAAAACGCAAAACTGGGCTCTCAACTGCCCCAGCTCATACACATGCACTTTCGAGAGCTTGGTCCTATCAACCATTTATCTTGTCTTGTTACTGGATCATACAGTGACATTTAACGCTGTGTGTCCATTTCCCCTGCGGGAGCGTCCGATAGTGCGTTTGATTTGTCCGCTCTCATGGCTCAGCCCTTTCAAAAAAAAAAAGCCTTGGTGGTGAGAACTACCTCCTAATCCGGACGCTACACATACTTAAAAGAGTTACCCTACTGAGCTGTGTGTCAATTTTTCTGGGACAAAGACAAAAAAAGAATCGGACAAGGACACGCGTGCGCCTCGCGAAAGATTAAAAAAAAAAAAAAAGGTGAGGGCACATTTGCATTCACGCCCGAATTGAAGGCTCAAACAAACAAAGTGCAACCATCTTCATCGTCACAGGACACCCAAGAACAGCGTACCGCCGTAACATATATCCTCATTGAAGACCCTGCCAGTCCCTCGGAACAAGTCGATCTTCAAGCGCCTCACTGATTGCAGACTTTTACCACTTCACGCGGTCTCCTTTTGCGCCTGGTACTTTTCTCTCAGCCACAACGTTCACACGCTGTAAAAGGATCAAACTTTGCAGTGTTTAGCAAGAAGTCCTACAACCACCACTCACCCTCCACGGCGGCTGAATTATCTGGATCTCTTCACTTGTCCTCCTTACTCCACTCAGCAGAACGGACCCATTTTCCCTGTCTGCTCACCTGAAGTACGGCCTGCAAGCGACAGATCAACAACAAGCAATTGATCCCACGCAGAGGTTAAGTTCACTCCGCTGAAAACGTTGTCTGAACACTCTCACACACCAGTGCACTATCACCTAGTCTTAGTCCATACTTAGTTGTATCACACCTCTTACCTACCCGCACACACACACAAGATACACTCATGTCGACAAGAAATCTTACAGACCATTCACCAGCGGGAAACAGCACTGATTCTGATGCTTCCGAGTCCAGGAACCCGTTCCTGCAAGATGAGGCCACTTCTCTCGAGGAGACGAATTCCAGTGAGGGCTCAAGCAGCTACAACTTGAACTCTAAGCCTTCCAAGCCATTCATTGACTATAACGGATATTACAGCCAGCAAGGTTCGTCAAACTCACTTCACCAACTGCAAAATTCACATTCATCTACCAGTCTATCGGGCAACACAAACATCGCTAAGGACGTTTATTCACCTCCGTTGTACGACAGATATCCATCCATGGGCGGCTCGAGAGTTGCCTCCATGGCCACATCACTGAACTCCAGTGCTCAATATTTGGGACACGCCAAGAAGAACTCACTCACATCACAAAACACATCAAACGGTTCAGATTCCTCCACAAATCCATTCTTGGTAGACGCTGACTTCAGTCCTTTTGGTGGATACCCAGCATCCTCATTCCCTCTGCATATTGATGAGAAGGAAGACGATGACTACTTGCATAATCCAGATCCTATCGCTGACGCCTATGCCGACAAACACAGATTCATGTATGACTTCAAGCACATGGATAAAAGATCTGCTGGTGGTTTGATCAGTCTGATCGTGTTGTTCTTGGGAGCAATTGCCATTTTTGTCGTGCTTCCAGCCTTGACATACTCTGGTGCCTTGGACCATGAGGTTACGGTGGACGTAATTGATATTCTCACATACTACGAGTATCCAACGCTGTCTGCCATCAGAACGGCACTCGTTGATCCAGATACCCCTGCTGATGCAATGACCAAAGTGGCCAAAGATGGCTCCAAGTGGGTGCTTGTTTTCTCAGACGAATTCAACGCTGAGGGCCGTACATTCTACGATGGTGATGATCAGTTCTGGACTGCTCCAAACATCCATTACGATGCTACCAAAGATTTGGAGTGGTATGATCCAGATGCTGCCACTACAAAGAAAGGTTACCTGGAGCTTAGAATGGATGCATTTGAGAACCATGACTTGTTCTACAGATCAGGTATGCTACAATCCTGGAACAAGATGTGCTACACACAGGGTAACTTAGAAGTGTCGGCTCAGTTGCCAAACTACGGTAACGTGACAGGTTTGTGGCCTGGTATCTGGACCATGGGTAACTTGGGTAGACCAGGTTATTTGGCATCCACTGAAGGTGTTTGGCCATATACATATGAAGAGTGTGATGCCGGTATTACACCAAACCAGTCATCTACCGATGGTATCAGCAACTTGCCTGGTCAGAGATTGTCAGTTTGTACTTGTGATGGTGAAGACCATCCAAACCAAGGTGTTGGAAGAGGTTCGCCGGAGATCGATGCATTGGAAGGTGCCATGGATACCACACTTCAAGTTGGTACCGCTTCTCAATCCATGCAGATCGCACCTTTCGATATCTGGTACATGCCTGATTATGAATTTATTGAGATCTACAACAAGTCCGTTACGGTGATGAACACATATGCTGGCGGTCCATTCCAGCAAGCTGTTTCCGGTGTGTCTACATTGAATGCTTCGTGGTATGAGTTTGGTGATACTGGTGGCCATTACTTCCAGAAGTACGGTTTCGAGTACCTTAACGATAACGATGACGGTTATTGTCAGTGGTTTGTCGGTGATGACCCAACATTCACTGTCTACTCCACTGCTTTACATCCTAATGGTAACATTGGCTGGAGAAGAATCTCAAAGGAGCCTATGTCTATCATCTTAAACTTGGGTGTGTCAAACAACTGGGCCTACATTGATTGGGCCTCACTCATGTTCCCTGTCACAATGAAGATCGATTATGTCCGTATCTATCAGCCAGAGGATGCGATCAATGTCGGTTGTGATCCAGAGGATTACCCAACTTATGATTACATTCAAAACCACATCAAAGCCTACCAGAACGCAAATCTGACGTCATGGAAAGCTACCGGATATGACCTTCCGAAGAACATCTTGACGGGCAACTGTAAGAGTTCAAAGTATTCGCTTTCCACCTGATGGGCTTTTATCTGCCTGTTGTTTCTGCATTATCATGGTTTTAGGAGTTGTGTATTTTAGACGTCTCTGCAGATACCGTGTGTTTTCTTCAGCTTTGCAGTCATCGAGTAACTTATGACATGATGAGTGTTGAGCACTGCATTTTACTCTTTCTGTTGGTTTTCCTTCCATCTTGTGACCCTGACGTTGTCTACAGTGTCTTCGTCCAGTTTGTCGCTGTTGTGTGCTTTATGTTATTTATGTGTCCTACTTTTTTCATAGACAAATCTACATCAAGAGGGTTGTAGCATGAATAGTGTACATTTCCGTGGCATGCAGCGGTTTACTCCTTGTCTTCTTCATCGTCATCCTTCTTGACAACTCCCGATTCCTTAATCAAAGTCTCAATGTCTGCTGGTCTCCACACACGCTGTACGATCTTACCACTGGAGTTCTTTGAAATGGTGGCAAACTCAATCTTTTCAGCTGTCAAGTTGGTCGAATCCATAGTTTTGGACAACACCTTCAATGCAAGCTCAGCTGCCTCCTTCAACGAGATGTCATCTTTGTAATCCTGCTTCAACAGAGTCTGGGCAGCAGCGTTGTTGGCACCAATACTCGTGGCCTTCCATCCCGAATAGTTTCCAGATGGATTGGATGTGTAGAGTTGGAAGTCATATCTGTCGTCATAACCTGCATAGATGAACGACACACCAAACGGTCTGAGACCACCGTGTTGGGTGTATCCCTGTTTCACGTCACATAGACGGCGTACCAGAAGCTCCACTGGCACGTCCTCGTTGTAAGTCTTGAGGTAGTTTTGAGCCTGCACACGGGCACTGTTGATGAGGATACCGGCATCGGCAGTCATACCGGTAACTGCAACGGCCACGTTGTCATTGAGTGTGTAGATCTTCTCAGCAGAGGAGTCTTGTTCTAAAAGTTTGCTGGTGACTTTACGCTCAGCAGCGAGAACGATACCGTCGGTGGCGAGAATACCGATACATGTACCGGCGTGTGAGATGGCCTCAAGTGCGTACTCTACCTGTTGAGATGATGTTAGTAGCCACTCCTAAAGCATTCAACGTGACGAGCACTGATGATAGTCAGCTAATTGACGAGATGTGCGAGCTACTTGTCATTTCAACGCCGCTGAAGAGGACTGGAGAGGTCTCCCCAGTGGGCATTGCAGCTTGCCAACAGCGCTCGAATGTGCAACTTACCTGGTAAAGACGACCTTCAGGTGAGAAAATGGTGGTTCGACCGTCGTATCTTCTGGAACCCATAGCGTTGTTTGTAATGCAATTGGTAGCGTTGAGTTTGCTGAGATCTCGTGGTGTTCTCGTGGAGTTGATCGTTCGCCACTTTCACCACATTTGTTATGGAGTGCGCATTTTCGCGGGGAGGTATAAGGACAATCACTGGCACCACCATTACCTTCTGTCCCATTAACATTCGTGATTGGCAATTGACTCCAGTTGTTGAATGTCTCTCAGCTATGCTCAAACCGGTGTTTAAGCTGGATCTTCCGCAGTCCGGGTGGATGGCTGTGGTCTGCGATGATGGCTCCCACTTCTATCACAACAGAGACACACTGCAGTCTGTTTGGAGAGCTGACGACCCAAACTTGAGAGCTGCAGTCAAATCAGTGGATCGAAAGCTGCTTCTTCTACTGATGGCAAGAGCTCGTGGACTACCGCTTGGTGTGGATGACGATGATACGGGGAAGAGGGCATCCTCAACCTCAGCACCTGAACAGTTTGAAAGGCCGATGACTAAGGATGAGAAGGTTAGCTGTGTAGTGGCCTCCGAGCAATCCACAGATGTTGCACGAGAAGATAAACATCCTCCATCCATTTCCATTGGTCTCGTGTCTGGGTATTCGTCCAGCGATGATGACTCTGACGATGAAGTGCCCGCTGGGATCGAAGACATTGAGCCACCTGTTACCGCAACGCCTGATGCATCGTCATATCACGTTGTAACAGAATCAACAGCCGAGCTTAATGACTCACAACAATCGAACGGTGCCATTCTTGAAGCCGAGGCTTCATCAGACGAAGAAGCTGGTTTCGGTCTGGATGAGCTAGATGGGATTTCTTCTGATGAGGACAATGGGAACACGGTCTCCAGTGAGCAAGCAGAGGCAGCGTTTCTTTCTCTTCTCTAGGAGTCGTCACTCGATCCATTCAGCTCATGGGATATCGAATCACTAAAGGTTGTGAACGATCCGCGATTCATGTACATTGATACCAACAAGGAGCGTCAGAGGCTGTTTGATACGTGGTGTGGTATGGCCATCAACATGAAAAAAAGTGAGGGCATATAGGTGCAGTCAACCCCACCGGAGTCGTCATTCACGCAGTTCATGAGGTTCCTAGAATCAAAGTAGTGCGATAGGTTTTACCTAGATTTCAAAAAGAAGTGGAAGGATGAGCTTGCAGGGCTGGATTTGTCAGAGAGAGAGAAGGAGAAATCTTACAAGGAGTATGTCATGCTACAAAAGAAGACACTAGCTGATCGCCAAAAGATCTTCAGGACATTGCTGACAACGAATAAGAGTTTCAAGAGAAACCTAAACACCGTGGTAAATCTGAAGACGATTCTAGAAACCTTCAACAACAGCAGCTTACAGTAGGTGAGTGAATATGAGTTGTACCATATTTTACATCAACTGGAATCAGATTTGAGCATCTCGAAAACAATCACAGAACAAGTAAGGTATTTTGTCGTGGATGTATACAGCAGAATCAGCTCCATAATGGAGATAGCTGGACTACTTAGCAGTGTATAAGTTATGAAAGAATATGAAAGGTGGTGGACTCAACGTATTCAGAATTATTGCTATCCTAAGCAAGTTTACAATCAAGATAAGAAAAACTTTCTAAATATATCATATCATATAATGAATGGTCATAAAAATAAGTTCTAATGTACAAAATTTGGTGAATGTCAAATGTGACTTGGAAACAACAGTCTCACCCAGATAACGTACTGGGAATCTGAAGTTCGATGCAAAGAAGATGTGAAAAACGTGAGCGTGAGATAACTTCTCATGCGACAATGAGGACTAGTGTAACCAGCGTGGAAATGAAGATCTTCATCAGTGAAGTTGTGGCAAATGAGGATGCACCACTTGTGGTCTGGATCTCGAAACCTGGAACCTCACCTCCTGGAGCCGTTGGGCTAGCAGTGCAGTCAGTTCCAGAACATGCCACACCAGAGATAATATCAATGGTGTTAGAAGCACCAACAAATGTGGACGATGCCGGAGTCTCGGTTACTGTGAATGTGTATGACGAACCTTCTGAGTCTGTACCAGTAACTACCCGTGTGGTCTCAGTGTATGCATCCGTAGTTGAGGTAATGGAAGCAGTATCAACAGCTGGTGTACCTGTGGAAGCAGGCTTGGTACTCGTCGCACCGACTGGTGTCTCGCCAACTGGTGTCTCGCCAACTGGTGTCTCGCCAACTGGTGTCTCGCCAACTGGTGTCTCGCCAACTGGTGTAGTACTAGTAGTACCAGATTCTGAGCCTTGAGGAATTGCCTGTGATGTAGAATGGAAACGGTTCGAGGAAACAACTGAAGATGCTTCGAATGTCTCGGTACTCATCTCGGTAACAATCGAAGATGTCTTTGAGACCAAAAGTTCGGAAGACTCTTCGGAAGACAGGCTCTCAGTGGTACTACCGGAACCTTGTAATGATGTTGAATCTGTAACAAACGTAGTCAATGTCACAACAGATCCGTCTGTTGTTGTCACAGTAATGATGGTCTCCGAGGAATCAACATTAGGTAGACTGGAAGATGACAAGGATGAGACAAGGTTCATGGAAGGCACGACAGAGATTGATGAAACTGTACTTGATGCTGAGCCGCTAATAAGTGAAGACAAAGAAGCCGGCTCTGTTTCGATTGGTACACTAGGTGTGTATGATGGACCTTCCGTGATGGACAATGTGTAAATATTACCACTTGGGTCTGTGACTGTTTTCAGATCCATGCTGGATGTGGAAATGGCGTCACTTGAAAGAAGTGAACCCTGACAAAGTACAGTGCTGGACTCGGTCAGAATAATTGAAGAACCAACTTCATCGACTGAGGTCTGTACTCTTGTGATAGCACAGTATCCCTGATTAATGACTGAACTTGTGGAAGCAACTTCGGTGACAGTAACAGCTCCAGATGAGCCAGATGTATCAGTGGTGGTGATGGTAGCAACAGAGGAGGCCAATGTCTGCGAGAAAGTCAACTGTGAGTTATCAGTAGCGGTCGAAATAATCAATGTACCGGTTGAAGTTTCTGTGATCTTCAAGGTGGAGGTACTGATGAATGTAATAATAACGTCACTTGTAACATATGTCACGTCCATGCTGGACAGGTAGCTTGCATAGTAAGAGGTTGTGATTACTTCAGTGCTCTCCAAACATCTCGTGGAGATGAAGTAAACCTCTGATGTAGCATCCATCCAGCCTGTGATACTGCTTGCACTATTGTATGCTGGTGTGACAGTAAGGACGGTTTGAGTTGCTGTTTCGTATCTCGCTAACAAACAGATAGACGTTGAGGATGTGACAGCAGTGGCAGGCGTGGTGGAAATCTCCAGGGGTGTCCCAGAATCAGTTGAAGGGGCTGAAAGTACAGATGATGAACTGTGATGATATTGGGGAGTTACAACAGTGCTTGCGAAGGCAACAGTAGTGGTAGGACCAGTGTAAATGGAAGTGGAGGAAGCGGACATTGTGTCCAATGTCTCAGATTGTGCCACAGACTCTGGTGGAACCATCGATGTAGTATCAGATGGCATCATCATGAATGTGGAGTCAGGTGGAGCCATGGAGGTCGTCTCCACTGGCATAGTCACAATGTGAGACTCAGGAGGAGCCATCGAAGTGGTTTTGTGTGGTTCAGGTGTGAAGACTGTGCTTGCAAAGGCAACAGTAGTGGTAGGACC